>CM076572.1:1097980339-1098248626 GCA_034641835.2 Pinus albicaulis | reverse complement strand
GTGATTTTATTTATGTTGATCATTCTCAAAAGTTTGATCAGTCCGATGATGATGTTCTCCAAACAGAAACTAACCTTGCATAACAATCAGCAGTTGATTTGTGGGATGAAGTTCACTATCATCAACTTGAAAAAAGTAAGAAGCCAATATAGGTCACCTGTGACACTAATGAGGAAATACTTGAAAGTTTAGAAGTAAGTGATGGGTCTTTGACTCTTTTCCCTACTTCACTTCAGTCCTTTAGAAATAATTTTCATATCATTAGAAATCAGCAATATTTCAGTTTTGATGATGAGGTTGGGAAAGATAATGAGTTTCTTAAACCAGTTGTTAATGAAAATACTTTTCCTGAAAGGGATGAGGAAATATTTTTGGATATAGAATCCTCCTCAGCTTCAGAATTGCAGCCACCAAGTCCCATCGAATTTCAAATTGTAGATGAAGACTTGGAAAATGATAATCACATAAGAGTTGCTGAACTACTTTCACAAGAAGACTTACTGCCAAGGAGTGCTCCTACTCATCAACATGATGGCCTCCTCATAGAATTCAACCCATTCATTCAAAATACATCAGGTTTTCTAGAGTATAACATTGCAATATATGATGAGTCTACCAATTCAGATGATCATGAGGAAGAGGTGGAGTTTCTTTCCCAAAATAATCCTAAGCATAGCCAAGTGGAAGGAGGAGGATCCTGAATGAAGCTTATGTCTCAAATCCTCTAGATCAAGTATTATTCCAAGATCCACTTGTTTTTTTCCTTGAGAAATCTAAAGAAGGAGTGTGTTCTGCCAAGAATGGTCTGTTGCAAAGTGTGAGAAAAAATTTAGGCACTATTGTTCTAAAACAAGTGAGGTGGAAGTGGCATTTTGATCTCTTAAGCACTCTCAAAGAGTTGAAGCAATATCAATCATGGAATCATCTACTTGATTGGTTATATTCGAAAATCGAGTTCACCAAATGAATATATATCATGTATAGGTTAGATTAGGATAGATAGGTATGCAAAATAAGCTCAGCCTTGTGAGAATATTTTAGTTCTAGATTGTTTGGAAAAAATGAAAAAACACAAAAACAAAGAAAGGTATAAAAAGAGGGAAAATTTCAAAAGAGGTAAAGCCCCATACCCCAAAAATAGAACTATTGAAAGTGTGCAAGATTAAATTCCACTACTGGTCATAAAGAAGTCTTGTTCAGTCATCTAGCCTAATCATGGTTGAACATGTTTTCAATTTACGGTTGATAAGTTAGTAAAATATGGTCAAATCATTCAAACTTGACTTGTCAAAAGATAGATTAGGAAGAAAGATATTGGTTCCACATGCTTAAAACTAAACCAAAGAGAAAATATAGCGATGCCTAACAAATTATAGCCCTCATGTTTTCTAGTTTTTCATTGTACAAAAATAACATTTGTGTGCAACTTGTTTTTATGCCACAAACCCATGGTAAGTCAGATTGTCTAATCCTGATTTAGCCATGTTTTTAATTTCATGTTTATAGCTTGGTGAATAAATCCTATCAAACTGTTTAACCTTGACAGTTGAATAGCATAGGTAGAGAATCAAATGATTTCATCAGCATAATCTGAACTCCAGGAAGACATAAGGTAGAAGTAGATAGTTTATTTTTCTTTCAAAAATAAGAAGATGTCAAGGTTGCTAGTCGAAATGCACTTGAAGAAGAAAAAAAATTTACGCAAGTAGGTTGGGTAGGTAGAGATGAATTTGAACTAATCATGTCTTTCAGATTATTAATATCATAAGCTTCAAACAAGCATCAGAAAGAGAAAAAGGTAAAAATCTGCCCGATGGATGAGGCACTGGTCTCCATAAAGCCAGAAATCTGAAGTTCTGGACACCTCCTGAAAAGGAGCTACCCTCCCCAAGTGGAGCCACTGTTATTCATCAGTAATTTTTTCCTTCATAGATGACTAAATTTTTTCCCTAGATTTCTAGAAACAAAGTTCTTGAACATTGTGAGTTCTAGAAATCTCACTGCCTTCATCATCCTTAAAGATAATTTTTCACTATTTCATCTTTCCACCATGTCTAGCATTACTTACCAATCCCAGAAAAACCATTAGTAGCTTATGTCACACTTCCTGTCTATATGCTTTCACCTGTGGCCCAAATCCTCTATTTTGTTTTGACTAAAAACCCCCCGCTGCTACTTAAACCCACCAAACAAAGTTTTTGTGTCTCCCAAAGTACCCTCAAACACTGATAGTCTCAAACTATCTCTGTAGAATATTTAGATAAATTAAAGGCATGATATTTTAGACCTTCAATACATCATTCTATCCTAAAAACTCTGTCTTGCACTTTATAAGCCTAAGTTCTAGGTCTCAGTCCAAAAACCAAGTCCAAGAAGGCCTTCACTAGATCACCTATGGTTTTCACAAAGTCATAGGATGGATTTGGTGCCCTATAAACTCTATTTTTACTATATGAGGAAAATACATTCAAAGAAGGGGACAGGTTATTTTGTCCTATATTCAGCAAAGATATCATTCAAGGAAGGTTTTTAGCCTAAAGCATGAATCTTGAAAGGGGACAACTACCCTTTGCTCACATTTCTGCAAGAGGGTCAATAAGCCATCAGATCAACAATGAGGTAAGGTAAAAGAGAAAATCATCATAAGAAGACCATTCATAGCAAGAAGAAAGCAGCAAGCATATGTTTGATGGAAATCAAGGTTTGAAACAGTTTTGACCAAACAAGGAATCAATCCTAGCTAGGTTACAAAGGAAAAGGCCTCCTCTACTCCTTCAAGTGCACATTGAAGGACTTTAGGAATGATTAGTGAGTTTTGTGAAGTTTTTGAGAACTTAGAAGACAACACTAGTTACTTTTTCCTAAGCAACCCTAAAACCTAGGAGTTTGGCAAGGTGGAAAAAGATGGTCACATGGTGACAAAGAAGCCTCCTTCATCACAGCAGAGGGTTTCAGAAGGTTTCAAGCAACCCTCTAAGATTTCGTAGAGAGACATTGACTCCACACCATCAAAGTTTGAAATCAGACAGCTAAAGGGATCTAAGAAGACAGACCCAAACACCAGTACTCCACTACACCCAAGGAGGGATGATGATGAAGATTATTAGCAAAAGAGATAGTGATCAAAAGAAGAAATTGTGTGGGCACTTGCAAGAACAACAGTGGCCAACAAAAGCAAAAAAATGGTTTACACACCTCACCTCCTTCACTAACATACATCATCTGCAAACTAGGAACAAACATGTAGCTGGTTTGAGGGAAATAATGCCATCCAAAATGTCTTCTTTATCAAGGTATATTCTGTAAAAGATAGCTAAGTCATAAAATGACATTTCTGTAGGATCGTCAAGATGGTTACCTACAGGAAAATTGATAAAGATGAGCAGACCAAATGTCTGTCACCATGACTACCCACATAAAGACTAAAGGGACTAATGATACTTGATGCTAAGGGTTTTCATACTAAGATTTTTTTCAATATTTTTTAAAGAGAAAACCAAGACAGAATGTGAATCGCAGGAAAAAAGTCAAATTAATCAGAATCTGCTTATTGCAAGGTGATAAAAATCATAAGGAAGTTTCATTTTCCAAGGTGATTTGAAGGCACATGCTTAAACTTGTTTGAAGGGTTGGTGAACACAAGGAATACATTAAGAGGCCTCCAGCAGTGAAAAGAATGAAGTTTTTGTCAAATTGCCATCTCCAGTACCGAAAGCAGTCAAAAAGATAGTGGGAAAAAGGGAAAGGGAACAAACCTTAGGAAGGGATTTTTTGACATCAAATCATTTTTCAAAAGGACTATAAGGTCTCCTTTAACTCTTCCACACCTCATTTTCCCCTTCATAGAAGAAGAAAACCATTGGAGAAATTTTTTTAGGGTTCTTGTGAAAATTTGAAGAAAATTTGCAGGTGTTGCGCACCGAGGCCGATGCTACGAACCTGGCCCTCGGTGCCGTGCACAGACAGGGTAGTTGCAGTGTTATTTAACACTACGCTACACACCTAGCGCCTAGTGCTATGCACCTAGGCAAGCATTGTGCACAGGCCCAGAATGGCCCAACTGCCCACCTACACGCCGGCGCTGTGCTCCGACAACCTGACTGGCCCGACGCTGCGCATAGGCGTTGTTAGCCACCCATATTTTTCTGTCATATTAGCTGGTGGATAAATTATTCTTGCAGCCTTCAAGAAACAAATTCAGCGCTGAAATTTTTGGTGCTTGAAGTCTTTTTGATGAATCCATAACTGCTGGTTAATCTTCACAACTGTCTCCCTCTTCAAAGCCTCTGAAATCCTATAAAAATCCACAGTTGGATACTTCTGCAAAGGACCCTTTTCCCTTTTTCTTCTTCCCACCACTAACCTCATTTTATATTCTCCATTTCCCATGAAAACCCCACAATTTCATGTTTCTCCCTTTTAATTTCATTAAAATCCCTTTTATAAGGTTAAAACCCACTATTTTGACCTTATCGAAAACCTTCATTTCCCTTTGAAAACCATTAAAAAACCATAGAAACGCACATTTCCTATGCGTTGGTCTTAAGCCCCTTAGGCTAAGCCCCCTACATCTTTTCCTCCATGCACCCGAGCGCTAGAACCAACTGCAAGACCCTCGGGCGCTTGTCCATTTTAATATTATTTCTCCGCCCAAAAACATTTAAAAAACCTTTGAATGTTATAAAAACCCGTCATTTCATTATTTTTATTAAAAAACCACCCGTGCAATTGTGGAGCGATCTCAGCCGTTCATCCAATCCACAGATTAACGATGCGGAGCGCAACTTACCAGTGGTCCCCGCCAGCTGTTCCCCACTCCAAAAAACCACGCGGTATTTTCCGCACCGCTTTCGGCCCCAAGGCTGTTTTCTCCCATTGGCCAGCGATTCCATACGCTATGCGATGTGTGTCCTCTGTACCCTTTTCCAAAACCGTCGTCCCCGTGCATTAAAGTTCTCCCCCGCGCATTAACGATCGGACCAGGCCATGCAGCGAAATCCACCACAGCCGTCCGATCTGGGCCCGATGATCCAACGGTCAGCGCTAACCAGAGTTGCGCGATGGGTAACGAAGGTGCGCGCGCGCTAAACAGGCCATCGCCACACGGAAATCACATCTCCGCCGTCGATCTGATCTGATCGACGGTCCAAAACTCATCCTCCAGATTCCCTCTATTTGACTTTCAACGCCCCCTGATTTCATCTTGACCGTCCAAACTGAATCAGATCAACGGCGCAGTGTCACTACGGGGGTATGCCACCGAAATTTTTCCTCCGTACATCCGAACCCCCTGTAGTCATCCCCGACCGTCGATCTCGGCGCGAATCGACGGCTCTAATTTAATCCTCCTCCCCCCATTCTTTTTTTACCATTCTGAGATTAAATCCCAGCCGTTGGATGATGCCATCCAATGGCCCACGCTCCTCCGCACAGTCCCCGATGCAGTAAACCAAATACGTAGGATTATATAACGTTTTTTCATGTTTTTTGCAGGTTTGAATGTATCTTCCATCATTTCCAAAGAATATTCGGCGACTGAGGGTGACGACCCTCCCTTGTTCGATTCCTCCGAGGAAATCATCCACAGGGTTTAAAATCATGTTATATTGATGTTTTCACAGGAATTGATGCCTTACACACCCTGCGCAGCCCTGCACGACAGAAAGACCATGAAGATCAATGCAGAGAAAGAGTATCAGATGTTTAAGACCGAGAATGAACCAGAATAGCAGATTAGTGGACAGATTTGTGGGGATTAAGGCTAAGACAATTATCAAACGCCTAATCAACGATCTAAAAACACAATTTGAAGGAAAACCTAAAGTGTTTCATTAGGAAACTCTCCACCGTCACCAAAAGAGACAGATTCATTCCTCCAAGCAACTAAAGCGCCACCTGTGCCTCAAAGCATTCAATCAAGAACTGAATTTATTGATCAAAGTCAGATATTTTACCTCAAAGCAGCCGAAGGGTTATTTCTCCAAGGGATTTAATGACAGAAGGACGGCAGAGTAACCCTATCATCACAAAAAACTACAAATGTCAACAAAATCTCCCAACAAGCTTGAATCATGAGTGTAAATCAACTAATGCAGTGAAACACCTGTATGGTTTCTTCGTTGAGCCTCTGAGGGCCAAGAAATACATTAACTCTGCATTTATTGTATTTGAGATCTTTATTCAGATCTCACCTCCTCATCCTTCTATAAATACTTCAGTAGAAGATGAGTGAGGGGTTGGTTGTTAATGTAATTGCTGAAGTATTGTAGTCGTAACTGAGCTAAAGGCTCTTGATTGTAGATAGGATTTCACTAGCTCTTGGAGCTCTGCTTGTAATAGATAAGTTAGGTTTTTAAAGAAAGATGAATTGACACATTGGATTTGAAGATTGTAACCGGTTTGGAGCATCAATACAAGTTGATTTATGGGATCCTGGTCTATGCTGATGGTGATGTTGTTCTTACTGTGACTTGTGTTTTATTTTTGTTTCCATTTTGTTTCATTTTCTGCTATAAAGAACAGTTTAAATAGAGTTAGGACCTATTGTATACCAGTAACCTTCTCTGGCTGAGAAATCTTTATTTAGATGTTTTCTTCTATCTGTGTTATTTGGAAATGATTAATTCAGTTTAGGCAGATGCATGTTGGCGTTCCCTCATCTTATTGCCTTGACTGAATGTTATTTTCAAATGTTACTTTCAATATATTTTGTGTGAAGATGAACTGAGGAAATTAAGGTTAGCCCTGAGTCCCTTTCTTATTTGCTCAACTATTTGATCGTTTCCCTTAGGATGTGTTAAAAGCTGACTAGTTTCAAAGTACTTATCAGATCTTGGGCCATTCTATGTCATCTTTGTGATTGTCCTGAAAGCAACCAAGTAAAGAAGAGCTAGGAGAGGATTTGTGGTGAGCCCGGCCCGTTAGTCTCTACTCCAAAGGTTGCCTTCAAGTTTACCTTTGTTTTTCATATGTTTTCTATTGGAAGTGTATCAAAGGTTGGCTAGTTTCAAAGTACTTACCAGATCCTAGTTTACTTCTATATTTTTCTTAAGTGTATGTCAAAAGCTGACTAGTTTCAAAGTACTTATCAGATCTTAGGCTGCTCTTTTTTTTCTACATCTGTTTATTTCCCTTTCTTGATGTATCACTCCATTCCATAAATCAAACCTTAAAGAGATCCTTAGGCATAGATGAATTGCCCCATAGACCACTCTTGAACTTTATTTGCTTCAATTAAATCCTCTTATGACTCCATAGCCCAATGGACTGAAAACCTGCCATCATCTTTCATCTTAGCTAACGCTTACTCTTGTTGCTTGCAACTTTTCACTTTTGAACCTATTTTGCATATAGATCTTTTCGCCTCAGACAACAATTATATTCAACCATCCAAACACAAAACCAAACCCTTGAACTTCATAACTAGCCTAATATCATTACCTTAAGCTTTCAAAGACAAATCCATCTTTGTACATATTGGAGAGATCCCTCTCCGGATTCAGGAGGGCTAGATCCTAGAATCCAAAAGTTGGTTGAAATGATGTTAACTCTGTGATCGGAATTTTTCCAATCTTGCTTATTACAGAGACCTAAAATTTCTGGCGACTCTGCTGGGGAATCAAACCCAGAATCTCTTTATAAAACTTTGAGAGTAGAAAGCAGCCTTTCCAAGCACTACCAAGAAATGGTAATCATGATGAAACTTGTTTTGAATCAGTGACAATCTAGGTCAATCCTAGGATTCTTTTAAAGTGTTATCTAACCTTGGAAAATCAGCTAGCTTAGCCATAAGAGTAGACTATCTTTGTCTCACAACCGTAGCTAAGTTTTGAAGCAGAGTTAGGCTATTCTTAAAGAAACCACACAAATAAAAATATTCAGAAAATACCATAAAAATTTCAGATTGGTAGTAAAACACTTGCTCTTACTTTTCACTTACCATTGGATGTGTTTTACTTCATACTCTTAGATAGAGTCTGGAAAGGGCCAGGTAGCCTCCAGATCTCATCCTCTTTTAGAGGTGACATATCTGGTGAATGCCCTCCTAGTCAATCTATGGTTAGAGTTTGTTGTGTTTCAGGATACCCTTGAAAAAGGATGTTTCACAAGCACTGTGGTGGACAGTGTATCTCTTTGAAAACATTCTAAAACTTTCCACCTGGCGACTCCACAATCTTGAACAGACCTTAAGACTCCACTGGGAAGAACCCTCATCATTATAATATCTTTTGAACTCAGTTAGAGGACTGTGGGATTGAAATTTGCATTAACAGACTAGTTAACCTCTCAAAGATTGTCATATCTGGTTGAACTTGTCTAATTTATTTGGGTCTAAAAACATAGCATAGTGGCTTCTAGAAAGATCCACACTAGAGCCCATCCTGACCCCGATCCACCTGAGATAGTTGATGACCCAGAAAGTATCCTTTGGAAGTCTCCTAAGATTAAATTATCAATTGTTTTCAGATCACCCCCAAGAGCTAAATCAGTTCCTGAAAAACTTTCATCTCTACAACACTCCCAAGCTGACTTAGTTAATCCATTTAGAACTAGGTCATTTAGTGAGTTAGAACAACTAGATTCTAAGTCTTCACTATCATCTCCGGAAACAAGTGAATATCGTGGGAATAGAGAATCAACACCCCCTGATTTACATTTTCTTCATAATCTAGGTGTCTCTCATCCAAGATCAACTCAGCAATCTACCGTTGTTCCATCCACCTCTGCTCATCCTTCATCCACTGGTCAAATCACTCCACTTCGACCCACACCTCCTCTTGTCAACCCACCCACACTACATATCATGGCAGCATGGTATGCTCCCTTAGTCCTTCCTGTACCATTAGTTAATCTCCCACAAGACTATCAGTCCAAAATTCCATTATATGATGCTAGCAATACTACAACAGCATCACAACATGTGGACAAGATGAATGACTACTTTGACAGAAATGAAATTGATGATGATTCTGTCAAACTCAGATTGTTTGCTCAAAGTCTGGGGGGAGAAGCAAGGAAATGGTTTAAAGGTTTAGCCCCCCATAGTATTAATGATCTCCAAGGCTTCCATCAAACATTCTTAAACAAATGGGAGGTAAGGAAGAACCCTCTACAAGTTCTTGCTGACTATAATAATCTCCATAGGAACCCAGGGGAAAGTGTACAGGCTTATTGTACCAGATTTAACAGTGTGTATAACGCGCTTTCCCCAGAATTAAAACCTCCACTTGGTTCAGCTTTAAACAAGTTTCCTGAAGGGTTTGATGCCGATATGACCTATTCATTAAGAGAAAGAGATTTCGCAACTCTTGAAGACATGCAAAGAGGTGCCCTTTCTGTGAAATTTAACCTTATGGAGAAGAGGGCAAGAATGAAAGCTGAAAAGAGAGTATCTTTCAGAGAGGAATCATCATCTTCTATGCCAAACTCAAAGATGGAAAGAATGATGGAGGAAATTATGAAGAAAATGAGTATTCTTGAGAGAGCACAAGCAAGTCAAAATCAAACTGCTCCTCAAAAAAGAAACCAAAACCAGAATCAGAATATGAGAAGGAACCAACCTCTAAACAGACCAAGGGAAGATGATCAGCAGATCACTCCTCCCTTTCATCAAAACTATGTAAGTGAGGTTGAGGAAACAGATGAAATAACAGAGGATAATGATATGAACCTATTTGGGGTAGATGATGATGACTTTGAGGTTCATTACGATAGGAAACAAGGTCTTTATACACCTTACGACGACAAAAGAGATGATAATGAAAATTATTATCAAAACATGGAAAATGTTGTCACAGAGCCTTCAAAGGAATATGAACTCAGAAGTAAATCTAATCAACAAACCCCCAACAACAAAACCTCTGACAAATCTTCTCAAAGCAACACTACAACCAAGCCTAAAACAGTCAAACAAAAAGACAAAACAGTGGCTGATAACTCTGGTAAAGGTAAAGAGAAAGATACTCAAAATCTTGAAAAACGGAGTGCAAACATCAATAGTACTAACACTTCAGCTAGTACTCCTTCTTCAACCGTTGTGTCAACTGTAGATAAAACAAATCAGCAATCTGTCGTTTCTGATAAAGTGGCAGTAAACAAAGCTGAAACCAGCACCTTAAAGAATCAAATTCCTTTCAGTCTGAAACAGGAAATCTTAAAAATCAAAATTTATGTCCCTTTGACTGAGTTAGCTGCCCAACAGGTATATAGGTCCAAAATTTTGAAGGCTTTGAACATAGAAGAAAATGAGGATACGCTCAACCTTAATGATGACCAGCCAGAGCTTATTTTTGGTCCAAAGATTGAAGGTAAGTTTCAAGAGGGACCTGTCCCTCCCTTCTATGTAAGTTTGAACATTCATGACAAAATCCTACACAACGCTATGCATGACTCGGGCGCTTCTCATAATTTGATGCCAAAAGCTGTAATGGAAAGCCTGGGTCTTGAAGTTACCAGACCTTACAAAGACCTGTACTCCTTTGACTCAAGCAGAGTTAAATGTCTAGGATTGATCAAAGACCTCTGTGTTAATTTAGCCCAAATTCCAACCAAGTGTTTGGTCATGGATGTTGTTTTGGCTGATGTACCCCCAAAGTATGGAATTCTTTTATCAAGATCTTGGGGGGCTAAGTTACAAGGTACCATGCAGATGGACATGACCTATGTGACTATCCCTATTTTCAATCAGACTAGAAGACTTTACAGGGAGTCTCATATGAAATACATGGTTACAAGTCAAGACAAACCTCAAAACTCCCCTCTGTATTCTATGAGTACAGGCCTTGATTCTTTTATCATGTTTAATGATGAAACACTCCCTGAACAAATCACTTTAACGAGATCAATGGCTGAAACGGAGGAAGAAGAACACAGCACTGAAGTGTCAAAACAGTTTTCTACATTTGAAAACATTGGCAAACAAAACACCGGTCTTGAATTACAAGTCATAAATCCATTGTTGTTAAACCTTGATAGTCAAGAGAGCAATCCTCAACCCGATGAAAAACTTGAGGAATCAAATCATACAAAGGACATTCACCAAACTGATAAAACTAAAAATGATCCTCTCTGGACTATGTATTTTGATGGGTCATGCACTAGAACAAACGCCGGTGTAGGTGTCTGGATTACTAACACTAAAAGCAAGCACACAAAATGTATTTCTTGTAAATTAAACTTTCAGTGTTCAAACAACATAGCAGAATATGAATCCATTCTCTTAGGCTTGCATCATTTGAAGAAGTTAGGAGCCAGAAGGATAAATGTGTATGGGGATTCTGAGTTAATAATTAGGCAAGTCAATGGGGAATATAATGCAAATCATCCCAGACTTAGGGCCTACCGGAATGACGTCATGGATCTTTTGAAAACGTTTGAGGAGTCCAAACTAATTTTTGTCCCGAGGAAAAGAAATCTTATAGCCCACAATTTAGCCTTTGTAGCTAGGACATGTTTAAAGCCATATCAGATCGATGATGGTTCACCTCAAATAAAATTTAGACCAGCTGTGCCTGATAATAAAAAATATTGGCAGGTGTTTGACGGAGATAAACAAATAGAAGACTTCATGCAATTCAGAAATGAATTTGAACTGCATAGTTCAGATTCAAACTATGGTACAGACTGCAGTGAAGAAAATTTTCTTGGTGAGGAAGAGCCTTCTCCTGAGCCTACCAATATTAACCTTCAAACTAGAAAACGCAGAAACAAAACAGAATTGAGTGCAGAATCAGAAACAGAAGAAATAGAAACTCTGCATTCTAAAGATGAAGGTTTTCCAAGTGGTCTAGCACCTTTGGAAGAGTTGTTCGATTTTAACGATGTGGCAAATAAACCAAAACTGGAGCCTATAGAGACTGAGGTAGAGGAATGCAATATAGGCAGTGAGGAAAAACCGAAAATGATCAAACTATCCAAAACTTTTCCAACTCACAATAAACTCAAATACATAGAGCTGTTTAAGGAATTTTCTGATGTTTTTGCATGGAGTTACAAATATCTTAAGTTCTATGACACTAAAATAATACAGCACAAAATCCCTCTCAAAGAAAACCAAAATCCATTCAAACAGAAACTACGCAGAATAAACCCAATGCAGCTGCTTTTGGTTGAGAAGGAAATCAGGAAAATGTACGATGCTGGTATTATTGTCCCTATTAGATATTCTGAGTGGGTATCTAATCTGGTGTCAGTTAGGAAGAAGATTGGAGAAATCAGGGTGTGTATATACTTTAGAGACTTAAACAAAGCTTCATTGAAAGACAACTACCCTTTACCCAAGATGGACCATATTTTACAAAGGGTGGTAGGGTCTAAAAGAATTTCTTTGCTGGATGGCTATTCAGGGTACAATCAGATCTTAGTTCACCCTGCTGATCAATTAAAGACAACCTTTACTACACCCTGGGGCACTTTCATGTATCTAAAAATGCCCTTTGGTCTAATGAATGCTGGAGCAACCTTTCAAAGAGCCATGGACATAGCATTCTCGGAAGAATTGGGTTTCTTCATCATTATCTATCTAGACGATGTCACTGTGTTTTCCAAAACAGATGAAGAACACTTAGAACATTTAATAAAAGTTTTTGAGAAATGCAGAAAGTTTGGAATATCTTTAAACCCTAAGAAGACACTATTTGGTCTCCAAGAAGGTAAAATTCTTGGGCACATTATTTCAGAAGAGGGTATAAAGATATATCCAAAGAGGATTGAGGCCATATTTCAAATCTCTCATCCTCAAAACATCAAAGAGTTGCAGTCTTTCATTGGAAAGATCAACTTTCTGAGAAGGTTCATCCCCAACTTACCTGAGCTCCTTAGGAATATCACAAATATGCTGAAGAAGGAGCAAGGGGTGAAATGGACCTTGGAAGCAAAGACATCCTTTGAACTAGTAAAACAAGCATTAACCAAAACACCGGTTCTCATAAGCCCTGATTTTTCAAAAGATTTTTATATCTTCTCATTTGCATCAGAACACACCATAGTTGATGTCCTTTTACAGAAAAATCCACAAGGACAAGAGCAACCTATTGCATTCTTTAGTAAGGCATTGAGGGATTCCCCTTTGAAGTATAACATTATGGAGAAACAAGCTTTTGCCTTGGTAAAAGCTTTTAAAGACTTCAGGGTATACATCCTTCATTCACACATCATTGCCTTTGTCCCAAATTCAGTTGTTAAAGACATTCTGACACAGGACCCAGATGGTAAGAGAGGTAAGTGAATTGCTATTATTCTTGAATATGATTTAGAGATAAAACCCACTAAACTCATCAAAGGCCGAGGTCTAGCTAGATTAATGGCTGAATCAAATTGTGAAGTTCTCGATATTAACATGATTAATGCTTTGGATAACCAAGAAGAATTCTCAACTCCCATTGTTGAAAACCATTTTATGAATTCTCCTTGGTATGCTGATATTGTCTATGTTTTGCTTAATTTAAATGCACCTCCTGGTTTGACAAAAACAAAGGCAAGATTCCTAAAGTTAAAAGTTGTAAACTATTGCATTATTGATAAATGTATTTATTGGAAAAATGCAAGTGGTATATTACTTAAATGTTTGCCTGAGTTTGATGCAGAAAGGGTTAAGCAGGAATTCCACGAAGGAGAGTGTGGAGGTCATTTATACTGGAAGGCAACAGCCAACAAAATTCTGAGGGTTGGTTTCTATTGGCCTACTCTTTTTCCTGATGTACACAAGATGACCACTACTTGCCATAAATGCCAACTATTCGAAGGCAAAAGAAAACTGCTACCCCTTCCTCTACATCCAATCACTGTTGAAGCTCCTTTTCAACAGTGGGGACTCGACTTCATAGGAGAAATCCATCCACCATCCTCTGCCCAGCATAGGTGGATTCTCACCGCCACAGACTACTTCACTAAGTGGATAGAAGCCATTCCTTGTAGGCAGGCCAATGATTCAGTTATCATAAAATTTATGGAGACTAACATCCTCTCCAGATTTGGCTGTCCTACCAAGATCATCACAGATAATGCAGCAGCATTTGGATCAAATAAAATGGTTGAATTCTGTCACAAGTATCAGATAACATTGGGACACTCCACAGCCTATTACCCTCAAGGTAATGGACTTGCAGAATCTTCCAACAAAAGCTTAGTGAACATAATAAAGAAACTGTTGGAGGACAATAAAAAGTCTTGGCACACAAAGCTGATCCATGCACTTTGGGTTGACAGATTAACTTTAAAGAAATCTATTGGTATGTCACCCTTCCAAATTGTGTATGGTACAGATGAAATTTTTCCTAACAGCCTTGGTGTACCAGTTATGAAGTTAATTCAAGAGTTGCAGACTGAAGAAAATGACATAATCAGAAGAATAAATCAAACCATTCATCTTCAGCAAACCAGAGAGGAAGTGTATAACAAAGCATTGCAGAAACAAGATAGTATCAAGAAGATATTTGATAGAAGAACAAAGGCTAGCAATTTCAAGATTGGGGATAAAGTTTTGAAGTGGGACTCAAGAAGGGAAGAAAAGGGCAAGCATGGAAAATTTGACAACCTATGGCTTGGCCCTTACTCTATTCATTCAGTTGCTGGTAATAATGCATTTTTCTTGCAGGAACTGGATGGAACAGAATTATTTGGGGGTCCTGTCAATGGCAGGATGCTTAAGCATTACCTCTCTTAATTAATTTTTGTTTTGAAGCCTTTTTGTCTTTTTTCCATTATAAATATCTCATCCACCATTGCATTCAAAGTTATAAAAAATCAAAAAATACAAAAACAAAGAAAAAACGAAAAGAGGGCAGAAATGAAAACAAGAAAGGCAAAGCCCCATGCCAAAAAAGAGAAATGAAATCTGAAAGTGTGCAAGCTCAAATGCCACTCCTCAAAAACACACTTCTAGTTAGTCAAACTGTTTAATCTTGACTAACTAGCTTTAAATTTTTCTGCTGATAGGATAGTAAATTTGATTTGCCAAACTGTTTAATCTTGGCTTATTAGTAGATAAATTAGGATAGAAATTGAAGGTTCAGACAAACTCAAAATCTGAACCAAAGTTTCCAAAGGGAGATGACTCAAATCTATGTTAAATTCTGAGTCAAAGAATGTAATGATCTGGTTCTAATCAGTTTAAAATCTGAACCTGAAGAAAAGAAAATACAACTCAAAAGCAAAGCAAAAGCAGAGCTGTCAAGAAAAGAGAAGGCCATGATAAGAGACTTTCATATCTTAAGCCTTCCATTTTGTTTTTATTTTTCTGCAAATAATAATCTATGTGCAGCTTGTTTTTATGCCATAGATCACAGCAAGTCAAACAGCTTAATCTTGACTTGACTGTTTTTAAATTTCTGCTTTAGAATTTAGAGAATGAAAGTCTGTTGGACAGTTTAATCCCAACAGACAGTAGATTAGGTAGAGAAATATTTGAGCTCAACTGTTTAATCTGAGTTCAAGGAGAAATAAGAAGTAGAATTAGATTAGTTTTTATGCTTTCAAAATAATAAAATGTTGTGAAAAGAGTTTGCCAATCCAAGTGCACTCTAGTGAAGAAAAAATGTTAGATCAGTAGGATTGGGTAGGTAGAAGTTGTATTGATGAAGCCCATTTGTTCTTTCATAACTGGTACTTTTTTTCAGAGCAAAGCAAGAGCAATCCAAAGGGTCAGGCACAAGTCAGCATCCCAGAAGAATCAAGTCTGAATTCTTGATGCCTTCAAGAAGGCACCATCCCCAAGTGGAGCCACTGTTAGCCACCCATATTTTTCTGTCATATCAACTGGTGGCTAAATGATTCTTGCAGCCTTCAAGAAACAAATTCAGCCCTGAAATTGTTGGTGCTTGAAGTCTTTTTGATGAATCCATAACTGCTGGTTAATCTTCACAAGTTGTTTCCCTCTTCAAAACCTCTGATATCCTGCAAAAATCCAAGTCAAAAAATTGCTGCATTGCCCTTTTTCCCCTCCTTTTCTTACAAGCTAACGCCATTTTCCATTTTCCTTTTTCCCATGAAAACCCTACATTTCCATGTTTTTCCCCTATCCCTTCATAAATTTCATTTCCCAAGGTTAAAAACCCACTTTTTAACCTTATCGGAACTTTAAATTCCTTTGGAAAATCATTGAAAAAACCATGAAAAATACATAATTCTTATGTAAAAGGTTTTTAGCCCCCGTGGGCTAAGCCCCTCCCCCTTTTTCATCCATAAGCCTGAGCGCTAGAACCGCGCGCGAAGCCAAAAGGGCGCTTATCCTTTCATATTAAATTTCTCCGCCAAAAACAATGAAAACCTTTGTAAAAATCATGATTTTTGGGTTTGTATTTTGTTTTCCAAAGTTTCCGCCCGTACAACGAGGGAGAAATCTCAGTCGTCGATCTGCTTTGCAGATCCGACGGAGCAGAGTGCGACTTGCCAGTGGCCCCCACTCCTCGCGCTATTTTCTGAAATCCCACCAGTTTCATTCCGCACCACTCTTTGCCGGATGGTGGTTTTCTCCCGTCGACCAGCGATTCCATACGCTGGCCGACACGTGTCCTCGGCACTGTTTCAAAACCGCCGCATAAATTCAGTCCCCCGTGCGTTATCCATCAGACCATAACCACCCAATGGAATCGATGATAGCCGTTCGATCTGGGCCCAATGATCCAATGGTCAGTGCTAACCAGAGTTGTGCGATGGGTAACGAAGGTGCACGCGCGCTAAACAGGCCATCGCCGCGCAGAAATCACATCTCTGCCGTCGATCTGATCTGATCGATGGTCCAAAACTCATCCTCCAGATTCTCTCCGTTTGACTTTCAACGCCCCCTGATTTCATCTTGACCATCCAAACTGAATCAGATCAACGACGCAGTTTCACTACGAGGGTATGCCCCCGAAATTTTTCCTCCGTACATCTGAACCCCCCGTAGTCATCCCCGACCATCGATCTCGGCGCAAATCGACGGCTCTGATTTAATCCTCCTCCCCCCATGCTTTTTTTACCATTCTGAGATTAAATCCCAGTCGTTGGATGATGCCATACAACGGCCCATGCTCCTCCGCACAGTCCCCAATGCAGTAAACCAAATACGCAGGATTATATAACGTTTTTTCATGTTTTTTGCAGGTTTGAATGTATCTTCCGTCATTTCCAAAGAAGATTCGACGACTGAGGGTGACGACCCCTCCTTGTTCGATCCCTCCAAGGAAATCATCCACAGGGTTTAAAATCACGTTATATTGATGTTTTCACAGGCATTGATGCCTTACATACCCTGCGCAGCCCTGCACGACAGAAAAACCATGAAGATCAATGCAGAGAAAGAGTATCAGATTTTGAAGACCGAGAACGAATCAGAACAGCATATTAGTGGATAGATTTGTGGGGATTAAGGCTAAGAAAGTTATCAAACGCGTAATCCCCGATCTAAAAACACAATTTGAAGGAAAACCTAAAGTGTTTCATCAGGAAACTCTCCACCGTCACCAAAAGAGACAGATTCATTCCTCCAAGCAACTAAAGCGCCACCTGTGCCTCAAAGCATTCAATCAAGAACTGAATTTATTGATCAAAGTCAGATATTTTACCTCAAAGCAGCCGAAGGGTTATTTCTCCAACAGATTTAATGACAGAAGGACGGTGGAGTAACCCTATCATCACACAAACCGCAAATGTCAACAAAAGCTCCCATCGAGCTTGAATCATGAGTGTATATCAAATAATGCAGTGAAACACATGTATGGTTTCTTCGTTGAGCCTTCGAGGGCCAAGAAAGACATTAAATCTGCATTTATTGTATTTGAGACCTTTATTCAGATCTCACCTCCTCATCCTTCTATAAATACTTCAGTAGAAGATGAGTGAGGGGTTGGTTGGTTGTTAATGTAATTGCTGAAGTAATTGTAATTGTAACTGAGCTGAAGGCTCTTGATTGTAGATAGGATTTCACTAGCTCTTGGAGCTCTGCTTGTAATAGATAAGTTAGGTTTTGAAAGAAAGATGAATTGACACACTGGATTTGAAGATTGTAACCGGTTTGAAGCATCAATACAAGTTGATTTATGGGATCCTGGTCTATGCTGACGGTGATGTTGTTCTTACTGTAACTTGTGTTTTATTTCTGTTTCCATTTTGTTTCATTTTCTGCTATAAAGAACAGTTTAAACAGAGTTAGGACCTATTGTATACCAGTAACCTTCTCCAGCTGAGAAATCTTTATTTAGATGTTTTCTTCTATCTGTGTTATTTGGAAATGATTAATTCATTTTAGGCATATGCATGTTGGCGTTCCCTCATCTTATTGCCTTGACTGAATGTTATTTTTAAATGTTACTTTCAATATATTTTGTGTGAAGATGAACTGAGGAAATCAAGGTTAGCCCTGAGTCCCTTTCTTATTTGCTCAACTATTTGATCGTTTCCCTTAGGATGTGTTAAAAGCTGACTAGTTTCAAAGTACTTATCAGATCTTAGGCCATTCTGTGTCATCTTTGTGATTGTCCTGAAAGCAACCAAGTAAAGAAGAGCTAGGAGAGGATTTGTGGTGAGCCCGGCCCGTTAGTCTTTACTACAAAGGTTGCATTCAAGTTTCCCTTTGTTTTTCATATGTTTTCTATTGGAAGTGTATCAAAGGCTGGCTAGTTTCAAAGTACTTACCAGATCCTAGTTTACTTCTATGTTTTTCTTAAGTGTATGTCAAAAGCTGACTAGTTTCAAAGTACTTATCAGATCTTAGGCTACTCTTTGTTTTCTGCATCTGTTTATTTCCCTTTCTTGATGTATCACTCCATTCCATAAATCAAACCTTAAAAATATCCTTAGGCATAGATGACTTGCCCCATAGACCACTCTTAAACCTGATTTGCTTCAATTAAATCCTCTTATGACTCCATAGCCCAATGGACTGAAAACCTGCCATCATCTTTCATCTTAGCTAAAGCTTACTCTTGTTGCTTGCAACTTTTCACTTTTGAACCTATTTTGCATATAGATCTTTTCGCCTCAGACAACAATTATGTTCAACCATACAAACACAAAACCAAACCCTTGAACTTCATAACTAGCCTAATATCATTACCTTAAGCTTTCAAAGACAAATCCATATTTGTACATATTGGAGAGATCCCTCTCCGGATTCAGGAGGGCTAGATCCTAGAATCCCAAAGTTGGTTGAAATGATGTTGACTCTGTGATCGGACTTTTTCCAATCTTTCTTATTACAGAGACCTAACAGGCGCTATGCACAAACAACCTATCACCCAATTTTCTCAAAAAGGCCCAAAAAACTCAAATTTCTTGCCTCCAAAGCTACAACTTCAGTCAAAAGAGGTTGATAATTCTCCTCCTCACCTTGCAAGCAATCTTTTCATAAACAAGGAGGACAGTGAAGACTCAAAATGACCAAACCCTAATCTCCATGAAAGATCAATTTGTTAAACTCCTAGGAAAGGGTTTGCCAACTTGAAAGGTTATCATAGGTTGTAAATACATTCATGAATAGCAAACTTGCTTCCAAACTCTAGAGCCCTCCTTGAATTTTCCACCTTGCCCCTATTTTCCAAATTTTTCCCTCACATCACTCAGTTTCCCTCCCTAAACCTAAAGACCCTCACCAAGCTAAAAATCCTCTTGTCCTAGGCTGGTCACCCTGTCTAAACAAGAAATCAGTAGGTCAGAGACAAAGTTAAAAGGAAGAATAAGGAGATGACTGTAGCAGTGAGGAGAAAAAGGATGATGAGGGAAGTGATGAAAACAGTGGGGCAGAAATAGAATGTGACGAAGAATACCAAGAGGGTAATGAAGAAGAAGATGAACATGGCAGCCTTGAAGAGAAATACAATGATGAATTTGAGCAAAGACAGAGATAGTGTTGAGACCAATAAATCACTCCCAAGGGTAGAAAAGGGTTCTTAATGATGATCAACTCCAAAACCAAGGATACAACTCTAAATATAGCAAGATAAAAGTAAAAGGGATGGGGAAGACAAATAAGAGAGTGTTTTTCATGCTAAGCAAAGTGATAGTGAGAGAAGTGCAGCAAGTAACTCAAAAATAAGAACAAAGTGAAAATGAAGAAATCAGTCAAGATTGAAATTTGAGCACTTAAATAAAGTAAAGAACAAGAAAAAATTGCAGATATAACTCAATTCTTTTCATAGGCTTATCTAAACCCTTGAAGGACCTCTCCACCAAGTTTGAGCCAAGTTGGACAACTTTTGGTTTTTTCCAAATATTGACCCCTAAGAGCGCAACACCCTAGGCGCTACGCACAAAATTGGTGCATCCTCAGCTCTCAAAGTTTTAATTTTTGGACTTCTGACATCACCAATAGTCTTCTCACCAATTTTTAGATCATTTGGAGCAGTCTTGCCCCCTCAAAAGGTAAAAAAACACCTCAAATTTGACCTTTCTGCCTCCTTTTCAGACCAGGTGTTACGCACAGAGCAGTGTTGGGAGATTTAATTTTTGAGTAGGTAAATGGAATTAATTTAGCACAA
Source organism: Pinus albicaulis (assembly GCA_034641835.2). Classification (NCBI taxonomy): domain Eukaryota; kingdom Viridiplantae; phylum Streptophyta; class Pinopsida; order Pinales; family Pinaceae; genus Pinus; species Pinus albicaulis. Next base: position 1,098,228,173 of record CM076572.1, on the reverse strand, counting down.
CTCAAGTATTTTTGGAACTTATACTCATCAAACTTTCCAACGAGCCATCACAGGGCCAAAACCGATGCCGGGAACGCATCCAAAATGCAGCTGCAACAAACCCTATTTTCTGCTGAAAAGGCGCTACGCACAGAGGACCAAAAGTGCCAAAAGTCAACAAAAGACACTGATTAATGGAAAAATGGTTTTTTAATATTTTCTTGTAAAAATCACTCCAGATTTGATTGAGGAGTTATGTTTTGATATTTTTCATTTATTAGCTTATCTTCTATGTGTATTGGGCCTTGCATGGTCATTAAGCATATTTATGATATTTATGACTAAATTAGGGTTTCTGGAAGCCTCTTATGGTTTCCACCTCCTCATTTTGATCCATAAATAGAGCATGAGGCTATTATGTATTGTATTAGACTTTTATGATTTATTCTCAAGTAATACATAGTCTCTTGGAGTTTTGAAAATAATTTTATGTCTTGGAGCTCATGCATGCCCTGATTTGCTTGTTGATGGAGGAGGACTGGTTGCAGGATTCATGAGTCTAGTTGGTGGTGAAGTGTTTCATTTTGTTTATGTTTCTAGTTTATCATTGTGTTTTCATCTTCCTCTGTTGCAGTAGGACAAATAATTTAGACTAAGACATGTTTCCTGATGGCACCTTAGGTCTGTTTGTTCTTCACTGCCTTAATGTTTTCTTCTGCTTGGACTTGTTACAGAATCCTTCTTTTCTCTCTAAGGATCTCCTAAGCTTATTTATTTATTGAATGGTTTAAAACAGATGGTATCAAGCATGATTTATGTCTAGCCCTGCATATTTTTTTCCACTAAAAACTTTTTTCTTGGAGTCATCTCTTTAAATCACCATTACCTAGGTTTGTCAAAGAAGTTTGTTTCAATCATGCTCTTTGCATTTTCTTAGCTAATTGTTTCAAATAACCTTCATAGCTATAATCTTAGATGTTCAGAGTTTCTCTCCTTCTATGATTGTAGTTATTTGTGCATCTTTTCTGTTCTTGATACTGAAATCCATGAAAGTTGAACAAGTTTCTTTCCTCTCTGTGTTTCATTTGAATGTTTGTCTTGGATAATTATCTGCTTTAAGTCTGAATCAAAGGGTGTAGGGTTTCCTCTACCTTTGATTTCTTCTCTATGCTTATGATTCTTCTAACTACCTTAGTTGAAATTATATGATAAAGAATTTTTTACTGATTTTTTTTCAAACTTTATTTCTCAAAATTAATGTCCATCTCATGATCCTTCAAACCTCAAAGATCCACCAACCAAGCTATATTTTCCCTACAATACTCCCTAATCCATTGATGAACCTGTCATGACCTTGTCAGACTCCATTGCCTAATGACTTGAAGTTTTCCTTATTTCTATCTAGTCTTTCTAAACATCATACCCAACCAAAAACAATCAACAAACCCAAATATTTAATAACTAGCCTAAAATCAGCCCTAAACAGCAACCAAGTTCACATCTTTTCACCTAAAAGAGAGATCCCTCTCTGAATCCAGGAAGGCTAGGTCCTTGCATTCTAAAGCTTGGTTTTATGTTACCCCTGTCCATTTCTATCTCAATCAATCTAGCAAATTATGGGGAGCTAACAGAACCAACTACTATGGAAATGTTCCGTCTTTGATGCCTAAACAGAAAAAGACCTAGAACCCCTCCCGTTAATGGGGGGAGGTCCAAAAGACACCTGGACCAACGAGGTTCCGTTGGAACCATTTGAGTGTCGACCAGGTTAGGTTTTGGAAATATTTTAAGGGGATTGATTCTGTGATCATGACAAATTTATAGCCACATACATAAAACAAAGTGAAAATGAAATGAATTTTCCTTTTAACTTAATCTATGTGAACAATCAAGCAAAAAGTTATTTTGTTTGTTTGCGTGTGATACTCAAAATCCTAGAAGACCTACTACATCCTCACACACTCAAAAGTAACTAGGCCTTGAGAGGATTTCTTGCAAGTGCTGGCACAACGTCCCGTAAGAGCTGGCGACGCCCCCAGTCAGCCAAAGAGAATCAACCAAGGTAAGGGTAGAGGGTCTGGCGCTTGCCTGCACTGTCACCTATAGCGTAAAGGATGCCCTAGTTTTTGCCACTAAGAACCACTGTCCCATGTGAGCGTTCGAGTCTTGGGCTTCTTGGTAGTCAGCTAACAGTACCAAGTATCAGCCAGGTTAGGTAGCCCCAACTAATACCGCACACACTGCGCCTAAGCCTAACCCCCTCTAAATCAGGTCTCTGCCACACTCGGGTTTTCTTTTCCATGGGTTGATAGGTGGTGTTACACCATTTTTTGGTCATCTAACCTATTATCATTAGATGGACCCAAGTACACCATGTAAGACCAGTTTTACCCTAAGTAAAACTGCTTTCACTATGTTAAAACAGGAAACCCCAAAAGGAAATATTAAACAAAACTATATTTGTTTGATTTTCCTCATGGAATAATTAATTAAACCATAATTTAATTATTATTCCCAGTCATGTTTAACCCAAAATCAAAGAAATTAATTAGATAAACCTTTATTTATCTTATTATTTTCTAGGAATAATTATTTAAATCTTATTTAGATAATATTCCTTGCTAAATATGACCAAATCACCCACAAATAATTAAATAAATCATTATTTATTTAATTATCTTTCAACCACTTCCTTAAATAATTAAATAAATCATTATTTATTTGATTATCTTCTAACCGCTTCCTTAAAAAGATAAATAAATCATTTATTTATTTACTTTTGACCAATTAAGGGATTTGACCCAAGTCAAATACCTTTTCCCTCCAACAAATATAATAAAATATTCCATAAAAAGTGGATCTAGATCTGGTTAACCCATGCACCAAGATCTAGAATGACCCAATATTTGTTATAAATAGGAGGGTTTTCCCTACCATTCTTCACCTTTTGTTGCCTATTAGATCACTCTGGATCTATACACTTGGTCACATATCTCCATCATTTTTCTCCCATTGAGCTCTACTCTTTGCATTGGGTTTTCTACATCAACTAGAGAGAGAAATCTTAGATCTGAAGTGCTGAGGACTTCCAAGAACCCATCCCACCGAGGGGAATTGGATACTCCTTCTGGTTTTCCTCACAGGTGCCCCATTAATACAAAAATTCTTTCAAAAATTGTTCTTGTCTTGTCTATTGGTATATGGAGCAAACCCTTGTTTTTACTGCTTAATGTCTTTCCATACATAGATCTGGTATTTTGCAGCTATTTTCTTGTCTAACTAATCGCAGATCTGAAGATATTGGCAGCCACTTTTTTTGTTAGGGCTATTAGTTATGCGTAGCTAAAGTGGTCCTTTTTCGTACACTTCGACAAAGGATTCATACTAACAAATGGCGACTCCACACGGGTTTTAAATTACGACCGCTGTCGTTTTTCATATTCTTGCATATCCAGCTACTTCAGACCCTAGGGTTTCTTTTCAGCTGTTTATTTTTCCTATTTTCATGTTGTTTTTCTCACATAAAACCCTAAAACATCAAAATTTCTAACTTTCGTGTGTTTCTGGCCCTATTGCGCAGGTAAGCGACACCAGCCGCAACTGAGACGGAAAATTTTCTGAAAATCTGCCGCCGAGACAACCGGAACGGGGGGTCGCACTTTTTGGCCCTAAACCTGCGACCTAGACCTCCAGGTCACACTTTTCAGCCTGTTTCCTGCGACCTGCACTGAAATCAGGTCAGAAACTGCGACCTGCCATTTTTTCAGCAATTTTTATGCAATTTTTTTGGGTTTTGCTGCAGCTTCTGCCAAGGTCTTCCAGCCTCTGTCTCAGCCCGCTTTGACCAAGTTCTGATCTATTTTTACTCATCTAAGTGGGAACCTAGCCCCCTAGGGCTTTAGTACCCTCCAATTTTTGTGGAAGAGTTTTAAGCTGTTTCAGCCGTCTGTTTTTCAGAGCTTCAGCCTCCTTTTTTTCTAGATCTGTTACCTCCCTTTCAGATCCATTGAAATCAGCCTTTCTTCCTTTCAAATCACCTCTTGTCATTTTGTTTGGACCTACTTTCTGGGCCTCCCCCTTGCCCCCTCCGTTTTTTGCTGATTTCCGTCCTTTTTCCAGCCACCTTGCCTTTGTCTCTTGGCTGTGATCTGCACCTCTTTTCAGGAGCTCTATCCTCTAAATCCCTGTCCCTTTTGACCCTAGATCTATTGGCCTCTTTTTACGTGTGTTTTGAATAGATTTTTTCCCTCTTTTAGAGTAGTTTTGAGAGACCCGCCTTTTTGGGTTCAATTGATGCATGGTTAGCTGTTAAATGTTCTGTTATTTCAGCAATCTATATTGTTCTCTGCAGATTTCTTTTCAGTTACGCAGCACACTTTTTCTTGCTCTCAAAACGAAAAGGGTTTAAAAATTAAAATTAACGCACGCCACACACTGACCCTAAGTGAAGAAGCGCCTGGTTAACACCGCCTGGCAAAGACTCTAAAATCAATTGTCACCGCACCTTATCTGCCCTTGACATTACTTGATTCTATCCCTTTCTGCCCTTGTCGGTTTCCTTCTTCCTGTCATCATTGCGCCCCCAAGGCGCCTTTCCCGGAGACTTCTTGGCCTTCACCCTCAGTTTCCGGTTGATCGACCTGCTCCGCCCCGCCGTCGTCGAGCCAGTCCACCTTCGAGTCCGCACTCCGACTCCTCTCCTGATTCATCGGGTCCTCCTTCTCCTCCTGGTTCTCCCCCTGTCACCTTCACTATGTCTGGTCCAGGGCCTAACGCTAGCGGTTCTCCCGGCCCTAATGCCGGCCCTACTATTAGCGGAACCGCCACAGGAACTACCCCGGCCACCCCTATGCTGTCGTACATTGCAGGCCTCAGCCTCCCCGATTTCCATCAGTTGATTAATGACCCCATTCACCACAATGCTAATTGGCCTGCTATGCCAACCAAGCTCCCCTCCGACATCCCTAAGTTTGAGGGCCTTAATGGTGAAGATCCAACTAATCATGTCCGATCTTTCCATATGTGGTGTTCCTCCAATTCCATTACCGATGACTCCATCCATCTTCGTTTGTTCCAACGCACGCTTACGGGCGAAGCTTCTAAATGGTATGTCGAACAAGCCACCTCTACCCATACCACCTTTGAGACTCTTGCCCAAGACTTTTTGTCGTATTTCCAGCTCCCTCTCTGATACGATACTGGCACGAAACTCTTGACTTCCTTCAAGCAATCCTCTTCAACACGCCTTTCCGCCCATGTTCAGGAATGGCGAAGAAGACGGAGCGTATGTCGAGCCCCTCCCTTCGAAGATCGGGTTTATATGGATTGGTTCCTTCGCACCCTTCCAGCTCCCATCAGCAAAGATGTCGCCTCTCACTTTCCTCAAACCGAAGAAGCCGCCCTCCAAATAGCCTTGAAATATGACATGATCTACGCCCAATCTGGTTATGTTTATACCGTCCTTCCTGACCTCCCCAGGCCCGATGGCGCTAACGCCCCGGGGGCATCTCATTCCGCCGATGGTATCGTTGGAGCTCTCTCCCATCCATATACCCAACCTCCTGTGGGCTATGGTCTCCCTCAGGGAGGGGCCAGCACCTCTAGCACTCTTCCCCCTCCCGGTAGCATGTATCCAGGATATGGCATGCCTCCTCCTTGTGCCCAACCTCCTGCTTACCTCAATGTTGCCCAACCTAACCCTTACCTTTATCCACAGCTTGGTGCGCCAGCTCTCCTAGCATATGCGCTTCCATCTCCCTTGCCTCCTCCCCCCCCGCAACAGCACTTACAGCCCCCTCCAGGACAAGTATTTGCACAGCAGGGCGCGACTAATCCCCCTTCTTCTCAAAGAAGGCGGAGAGGAAATCAAAACCAATCTGCCCCTGGTACCCGTGGACCCAATTCTGGTATGGACCCTAACACTGCCAACCAGCAACAGGGCACTCAGCCCAAGCCGGACAGGCCGCTTCGCACAAACAAGCCCTGTTCGTGTTGCGGTGTTTATTGCCATTACACCCATGATTGTCCCCTCTTACCCCAGATGCGGCAGATTTGGGAGTCTCAAGCCACATTGCGCGGACAACACGCCTCCCCTCACACTCCTCCTAATGTGGCCACTACCCAACCAGCTGTGTTTACTGATCCCTTCCCTCAGCAAGGATTCGTGGCTACCCAACCACCTGACAGCCAGGTCGCCACTCCACCTTCTCTTTCTGGTTCCTCCGATTACCATATCCTTATGATGCACTCCGACCCTTCCCCGCCCGTCGACCTTCACCTTCAAACTCGGTCTCGTCAGTACCCCAAGCCTCTTGCTCAGTCTGCCCCCGAGCCTCCCTCTTCAAGTTCTACAGAGCCTCTTTCAACATCCAGTGGCCCCTTACATATCCCTCAACCCAAAGTTGAGGTCCATACCAAGATTCCTAAGGGACCATTACGTCGAAATGCTGCTTCTGGTCGAGCTGCTCATTTGTATAGCATAGTAGATGATTTGGCGCAATCTCCTGCTACCATTTCCACACTGGAACTCCTCCAGTCGTGCCCTTCCCAAAATAAGGCTCTATTATCTACCGTGGGCACTGTAGATCCTGCTGATGACCAAATGATTGTTTTCAACGCCACTCAATCGGACCATCCTCCCCTTCCTCCTTCCGTCGCCTTCCAAATCCCAGTCAAAATCCGGAACGCCAACGTGTCCCGGTGTATCATTGATGAGGGGGCATCCACCTGCGTGATGTCCGCTTTGGTTTGGAAGCAACTCGGATCTCCTGAGCTGGCCCCTTCCACGATCACCCTTCGAGCGTGGGACGGTCATGCCTCCCATCCCATTGGCTTGTTTCGTAACTGTCCTATTACCCTCACCGGTAAGACCGTTTGCATTGACGTCGAAGTCATTGATGCCCCTCTAGACTACAACATTCTATTGGGGTGAAGCTACACCTATGCCATGTCTGTTGTCCCATCCACGGTTTTCCGCAAGATGTCTTTCCCGCACAATGGAAAGATAGTCACCATTGACCAGCTATCTTATCATGAGCCGCCATCTCAGACCTCACCTGAGACGACCATCTCTTCTGTAGCCAACAAGCAAACCGTCGATTCCTTGACCAGTGTCTCCCCCGGCGTTTACAAAGATTCCTCCCTCCTTGGAACTTTCCCTCACCTCCCCCCTCCTCCTATCACTGATCCCAGCTTATTGAATGTTTGCATGATGCAATCGTCCCAGGCTGCCCATAAGCAGCCTGCCTCGGCTAGTCAGCAACCTCCCCCCCGCCCTCCGCAACTCGCTCCTAGCCATTCATCTCAGCTAGTCGGACCTCCTCCTTCTGGCCCTCCCCCTACAGCTGGTATCCCTGAACCCCTTTATCCCCCTGGATCGGTTCCTCCTGGCCTTAACCATCTCGAAGCCGTCCCTCCTGGTCATTACCCTGCCAGGCAGATCCCTTTCCTAGCTCCCCCTCCTGGAGTATATTCTGTCCCCGTCATGGCCACCCTCTCTCTCCCTAACCTGACCTTGGGCATACCGGTCTGGTACCTTGATCCCCCAACCGCCACCCCTCTCGGTCACCCCAAACCCTACATGGCTTTGACACCAGTTCAACTGGTCCCCCTCGCTTCCTCCGTTGCCACTGTGCCCCTAGCACCTCCACAGGACCCTTCTCCTATTGTGATGACTCTCGGGAAGAAAGGCAAAGCCCGCAAGGGGGCACCTAAAGACAATACCACCACAACTGACCCAGCCCCTCCCCCGCCTGCGAAGCCTTGTGCCTTATGTGATGTCACCGGTCATGCCACCCATGCTTGTCCCGAGTTACCCCGTATTCAACCCATGGTTAAAGTCGCGTTCCCCGAGTCTACGGTCCCTGAAGCCTCTATTCCTTCTTCGTCCGTAACCAAGAACCCCAAGAATCTCCGCACCAACAAGCCCTGTGCTTTGTGCGGCATTCATGGCCATTACTCCCACCATTCTCCCCACCTGACGCATTACCGCGCCTCTTTAGAGGTGATCCGAGAGTATGAGGTTGAACAAAATCAATCCACCTCTCCCATCCTCGCGCAGTATGCTTCAGGTCAGCCTGAGGATCCCCCCGCTACCATCAACATTCCCCCCCCTGATGTTCAGATGACAGAGTCTACTGTCACCATTCTTTACCTATCCTCCTCTGCGAGACACTTGGAGCCTAGCCCCCCTGCACCCTCCCCTGTTGTGTCACCTGACCACCCCTTTTCCACCCATACACGAGATCACTCCACCCGTGTCTCTGTTGACCTCCACAGCCCGAGTCCCCTCCATACTTCTAATAGCCCTCATATACCACCCTCCAGTTTGTATATGAGTCACAGTCATCATGCTCCTTACACTCCCTCCCGCAGTTTCCGCCTGATGTCTTCTGTGCACTCATGCTGCCGTCATTACCTCTCTTCCCCTCATTTGTTGTCTTGTAACACCATTCCGCAAGACCCCCCGTCCACACCCTTTATCGGTTACGCCGATGGTGCAAGTTGTTACTCTCGGAATCTAGCCTCGGCAGGTTGGGCCATTTTCACCCCCTTGCATGCCCTTGTTCTCTCTAACAAGGTCTGCATTGGTTCTGCCACCAATAATCAGGCCGAATATGATGCAGTGCGTGGTCTCTTAGCCGATGCCCTCTTTCATCGCATCCTCCATCTGCACGTTCGTTTGGATTCCCTACTTCTTGTAATGCAACTAAATGGTGTTTATCGTGTGCATAACCCTGTGCTGTTTAGACGCTATTTATGAGTGAAACTCTTGATACGTGCATTTGAAACCATAACTTTCAACCATGTACCTCGAGACAAAAATCACTACGTAGATAGTATTGCAAACCATGTTCTAGATTGGCATTTATCACACGCATTTCATTCAAGACAATAAAATTCATAATCAATAAAAACGATGCATATCCATAATATGTGTCGCAAAAACATGTGTTTAGAGTCCATCTACTCTGATACATATGACATGCCCATAGCATGTTACAAAAAACTCAAAACTGGGGGCACCACCTACCCCTACATACACACTAGGGGGCACCACATGCCCCACACCTAATCACTATCTGGCGGATCCCGAGCCAATGGCTCTGCCCTTGCAGCCTTTAGATCACGTATCCCCTGACCGGCCATCGCCATGCGCCGCATGACCCCTCGCCATTCCGAGGGTAGACCAATACATGGCTCTATGTACTGGTCGTCTAAGTCCTACCACCCGCGCTCTGATACTTTGGTTAGCAACCTTTCGCATCTACGGCGGATGTCCTCCAAAAGGGCGGCCGCATCCTCATTATGCGACGCTCTCGAACCACTCAGACCTGTAGCTCCAGATGCTGTTGGTCGTCCCATGTATCCGGCCGGCTTTACCGGTGCTATATCTGCATACCAAAAGTACCTGAATCAGCACCCTAGCTACTATTCACAAAACTTTAACATGCTCATACAAGGATAGCAATCTGACACTTACCATCGGGCCCCCAGACTCGACCAGGCGGAAGTGGCAGGTCCAGATCTCCACAATAACTCATCCCACTATAGGGATAGTCATCTATGTACAATGGCATCTGATCCCAATGGGCAAAAAACTCAGGTCGAAACACTCGCCCGACCGCCCCTCCTCCTCCTCTGCACAGTAGCTGTCCCCAATGGCGCATCCTGGGCTCTCTCGGGCCCCCATCTGGAAGCTGTACACGAGGCCTCAAGGTCGGGATCTTCTCAAAGAAGAAGGCGCACAACAAAGTCCCATATGAGCAATCATGGTTCACCTGCCGCCTGCATAGCGACAACTGTCGCTTTAGCGCCACCAACATCATTTGGGCCCACCCATAGTAGGTCCCACCCAACACACTCTCCACTAGCATCATCTGCCCCCCAGTGATGTGATGGAACGCCTGGTTGCCCAGGATCCGTAGCACAGCTGCGGCCACTGCACGGGTTTCTAGCCTCTCTAGATCCCCAATCGGTATTCGATTCCCCTTGACTTGGAGACCCGGTCGACAATGGCGCTCCACAAACTCCATGATATGCCACCCCCGCGGCAGTACTGGCTGTGTGTTCCCCACCATCCCCAGTGGCGGGAGACCAGCCAGGAAATACACGTCCTGGACCGTCAGTTCGATCCTGTGCCCCTGCACTACGAAGACCTCCTGATCTGGATCCCAGTAACTGATAACCCGGGCTAATAATGGTTCTCCTGCTCTCATCAAAGGGTTCTCCAAGAACTTGAGAACCCCAAACCTGGCCAATATACGACGGACGCCCTAGTCCGCCTGGATCTCTGCCCGTAGTGTCCCCAGGTCTCTTTCTCTCCAATTAACCCGTAAATCTACCATACCTGCACAAACACATCATTTTTGTCAGCTTACAGATCGGGAAAGAAATAACCAAACACCAAAACCCAACTTCCAGCCATAAAACAGCACCAAAACCCCCTCATCTCCCAGGTCGCAGTTTTCTGCCCATTTCTGGGACAGGTCGCACTTTTTTGCCTGAAACCTGCTTCCCAGGTCGCACTTTTTGGCCCAAAAAGTGCGACCCGGCCGTAGAGATGAAGGAGGGGCTATTTCTGGATTTCTGGGCCCTAAAATGAAAGTTTAATCCATCAAAATGCAAGAGAAAGGTTAGGCCTCTTACCTGCAACTGACGGATCTCGATTCCAACGATCGGTTTGTCCGCTACGTTCGCCGCAAGATTTAGGGCCTTCTCTCCTCTCTACATTCACCACAGCAACAATAGCAAATGAGTGATTTTGGAGGGAAAACTGCCTTATTAAAAGAGAACCCATGTTTCTTCTTTCGCCCGCTGCGACCAAACCGTAGCCCCGTTTGACGAACCGTCTGAACCGTTGGAAAGCTCTCACCAAGCCCTCAAATGGGTATCTATTATTTTTTTGTGATCTGATACTTCACCAGGACACATTTTGTCCAAGAAGGGTCACTTCACCTCTCCTTAAAATCGAATTTCCTCACTTACGACACTTGTACTTGGGGCACCATCTTGCCTCCTTACTTGTCTTTGTTCGTGTCGATTTTCGTCATGAGTTCCCATCTTGTATTCATGTTTCCACGGTCCCCCATCGGGGCCTTTACTGTGTGGCAGCACCATCGAGTTGCCCTTGTTTAGAGCATCCAAGTTGAGTCATCATTCCCTCCATGGAGTCTATACCGAGTCCCTTTGTAACCCACTATAGCCCTCCATCCTTCATTGCTTGGTCTCTCTCTTGTGTCGCACATTATGACCTTCAGTTCCATTGTCCCCCATCCCTGATGATGTTGTGTCAGTCGCTGCCATGTCATTCATGCCCTTTATGCTCTAGCAAGGGAAGTCATCCATTAGCTACTCAGTCCTTTCCACTTCACTATCATCATTAGTGTCAGTCTGTCCGTCGCTCTACTCTTTTCTCTCGTGCCTTAGTTGAGGGTCTCTCATTGCCTCAACTATGGCGGACCTCCTTCTGTCGACATCAGCTCATTCATTCCAGAAGCCAGGTCTAGAGGGCGGTGTACCTTGGTTCCAGCTTCCACTCTTGTTTGGTGCCTCGGATCAGGCAAAGGGATCTCTCATTTCCCTTTGACTTGATTTTTTCTCCACTCCAGCTCCTTTCAGCATGACCGAGATCCGTATACTTGATGGTTCAGTGATACAGCAGCGGCTCTTGATGATTCTCGGGTGTGTGTGAGATGTCTCAACCCTCATGAGGGGGTGGCCCTGCAGGTAGCCCCCCACATGCCCGGATGACCTCCTCCTTGCAGCCTTCGATGCAGCTCCAGATATTTGATGATGTTGGCCTTAGCCACTTGCAGCGCCTCTTTGACTTGCATGTATCAGTCAGATTTTGTGAGCCCTTCCCCATTTACAGGGGGCATTTGGGTTGTATTTGTATCTCATGTACTCAGATATTATTGTACAAGTCTTGGCTGTTATCCCAGGCACAACATGTATGTGGGATTCCTCATTGTATTTTTATCTGGCTCATGATTATGCCAGCTGTACTTTATGGTTCGGTCCCTTGTTTACTAGACACACTATTCTTTTGTACTTTGTCTCGGCGGGCATAGGTATGCCTCCCCCGCCGCCTTTAGCACATGTACCCTCTCATAAAAAGAGACTTGTTGCACCTGCGAGTCTCGTCTCCTCAGGGTCTAGTCCTTCAGCACACTATCTACCTCACATTTCTCTCTCTGACACCCCTTTTGTTGTCTAGTGATTGTGTTCTTACAACGTACTTCGATCATACGATTTGCTCCTGACACTCGCACGCTGGGGGGCAATCTGTTACACCATTTTTTGGTCATCTAACCTTTTATCATTAGATGGACCCAAGTACACCATGTAAGACCAGTTTTACCCTAAGTAAAACTGCTTTCACTATGTTAAAATAGGAAACCCCAAAAGGAAATATTACAAACCTATATTTTTTTTATTTTCCTCATGGAATAATTAATTAAACCATAATTTAATTATTATTCCCAGTCATGTTTAACCCAAAAACAAAGAAATTAATTAGATAAACCTTTATTTATCTTTTTATTTTATAGGAATAATTATTTAAATCTTATTTAGATAATATTCCTTGTTAAATATGACCAAATCACCCACAAATAATTAAATAAATCATTATTTATTTAATTATCTTTTAACCACTTCCTTAAATAATTAAATAAATCATTATTTATTTGATTATCTCCTAACCGCTTCCTTAAAAAGATAAATAAATCATTTATTTATTTATTTTTGACAAATTAAGGGATTTGACCCAAGTCAAATACCTTTTCCCTCCAACAAATATAATAAAATATTCCATAAAAAGTGGATCTAGATCTGGTTAACCCATGCACCAAGATCTAGAATGACCCAATATTTTGTTATATTTAGGAGGGTTTTTCCTACCATTCTTCACCTTTTGTTGCCTATTAGATCACTCTGGATCTATACACTTGGTCACATATCTCCATCATTTGCTCCCATTGAGCTCTACTCTTTGCATTGGGTTTTCTACATCAACTAGAGAGAGAAATCTTAGATTTGAAGTGCTGAGGACTTCCAAGAACCCATCCCATTGAGGGGAATTGGATACTCCTTCTAGTTTTCCTCACAGGTGCCCCATTAATACAAAAATTCTTTCAAAAATTGTTCTTGTCTTGTCTATTGGTATATGGAGCAAACCCTTGTTTTTACTGCATAATGTCTTTCCATGCATAGATCTGGTGTTTTGCAGCTCTTTTCTTGTCTAACTAACCGCAGATCTGAAGATATTGGCAGCCACTTTTGTTGTGAGGGCTATTAGTTATGCGTAGCTAAAGTGGTCCTTTTTCGTACACTTCGACAAAGGATTCATACTAACAGGTGGATTTTAAAGCTCCCTAAATACACAACTTCTATGTTTCAATGTGAAGTGTGATCAAGGCGACTTATTGGATGCCTACCCTTAGTCTAAACTTAATCTATAAATTCTCTTGTGGCCCCTGTGGGGAGAATTTATTGAGTTGGTTTAAGTTATTTTTAGGTGGCTTTATTTTCTTAGTGGGTGAATGTATGTGAGATTATGGTGAAAAATATCATAATTTGAACATATGGATATCAGTGATCCTTTACAAATGTCCCCTAGTTAAACTATGTGGCGTTGTTCCTTGCTCAAATGGAAAGCATTTGCGAATAATGGGCTGCTTCCAAATATTCCTAGTTAGTCTATTTGAGTGACTAAAGGGAGATGGCGAATCACGAATGTAGAGCATTCATATGCTTGTCTAGGGTCACCAAATGGTGCAAAGACAACATATATTACTTTCTCTAATTGGCGATTCAATCCTAGTCCCGCAATTTCCTAAATGCAAAAATTAAATTTAAACTAAACAATTTCTACAATAGCTTATGCATGTGTGGTCATGATCCACTTACTTGGACTAGTTAAACTAAGTGTGCATACTAGAATTTGCAAAAAAATAAATTGTTCGAACAGTAATGTTTAATTCGTCCCCTACTTAAACTATGTGAACACTCTTTGCAAAACCAACTTAAATGGAAACTAACTAAATCCCTACAGAAAGCAGCAAAAAGTGAGTTCTCAGAAGCTGTGGGGTATCAACACAGGTGTTGGAAGATACATTAGGGGCTGCCCAACACAATTACAAGCATAAAAAATGGAGAAAATAGGGAGAAAAAATCTCTCTGCAATTTGCGCGCAAAATCCCTTGACAGGTGCACCTTTCTGCGTGCAAATCAGTCCTGAATGCGCGCAAAGCGCCTTTGTGTGAAAAAACTGTGCGCAGAAATCCTGCAAGTAAAATATTAGGAGCTGCCTTCTTCAGTCTGTCACTTCAGTGAGTCTAGGGACTGCAAGATGGGTCAGAGGACTGCCAGCTCCACTCCAGCATAGACAAAGAGTCTCCTGCAAAATATGGCACAACCACATAAACTTGGAACACGTTAGTGGAGTCGCCAATCCTATTGTTGTGGATTAGTCACACAGACGTATGAAATTGCACAAGCTTATAGAGTGTGTTCTACTCTCTAAACTATTGGTAACAGGCAGAAAGTGGGGGAGTTCAAAAGCATAAAACTTAATGGAAATAGTATCTTGAAGTATGTTTGGGTTAAACTAAAACTAAAAAAACTAATATACAGAAGCTATATAGATATTTCCAAATGATAATAATGCAAACGATGGCTCGATGGCCTCTTCTTATTAAATGTTCGAAATGGAGAAGAAATTTTACCCACTTGCCAAAGGTCCCCTAGGTAATGGCTCTAGTTCCCAATGCAAGGATGTTGCCTTCCAAGCTCTGCCTTTGATGCTGTCTTACTTTCTCTCTTTGTTGTGGTGGACTAAGATATTGGGTGGCCAACTATCAAGTCCTCTTTAGCTCCAGCTCCGGGTCACACATGACGCTAGTGTTGCTTGGGCAAATTTGGCCAGCATAACACTGTGATCACCATTTATTCATCTCTTGGTGGGTTTATATAGGTGAGCTTCAAATCCTCCTTCCCTCCCTTGGTACATGATGGATGGTGACCCAAGGGAGAGGTGTGATTCTATTTTGTGCTCAAATATTATTTTGTGTGCTCACATAATGTCTAAGGAGGCGCTAGTGGCTGTCCTTAGGCGGTTTTCACATAAGGACTAATTTTCCTTTGCTTGGTGTGGTCTTGGAAAGCGACTTTTTTCCATTTCCAGGAATGCACACTTATCGAGCAAAAAGGCGCCTAGAAGGTGCTCTTCTCGAAGGATAAAGCACACATTTGAACATTTATGGCTAGTTCAAATCTGATTTCTCAAAACCTTAGAGATTTTAAATACTTCTTGATTCCATAATGTATTCATGTCTTGTAAATCCTTGGGCTCGACATTAATTCATGTCATCTTTTTCTATACAATTTTCCAGTGTTAACACATGGTATTATGTATAACAACAATAAATAAGTACAAGATCTTAGGGATCAAACCCCTCAAGATAGGCAAAAGAAGCCTCCAATGCCAAAATGCACCCAAAACAAGTAGTACACTACTACAAAAAATACTAAAGCAAGCACAATGCATTTTTAGTGACTAATATTGTAGCTAGGACATATTATAGATAGGTCTAAAAAGATCATGCTCATACAAGGCCAAAAATGGAGATCTATGCTCCCATACACATTTCCTAGACAACCCAGGAAGGGTTTCTGGAAATACACAAAATATAAATGGTGGATCTAAAGCCCTAGGGCTGAATATGCACTACAACTAAAGCACATAAAAGTAGGTGGCTGAATATGATGTAGATCTGAAAGAACTCCTCCAAATAACCCTCTCAATTAAGGGTTGATCCCTTCAATGGAAAGCAAACACTCCAAATGGAGCACTGAACTTACCCCTACAACAGCTCATCAAAATAATGCAGATATGGACTGGAACTATGATGTAGGGGATAAAATCAACTTGGTATGATGCCATAGATGTCAAATAATCCCAAGGGGCTACTTTACTGGCCTCCCAATCGAAGGAAACCTTCCTCCACTACAAAACTAGCTCAGAAAACACCCAATAACATCTTCCATTGTTGCATCCTGCAACTCAACACATTTCTCAACAGAAACTGCGTTGTACCACAAGACTGAAGCTTGATATGAAACCTGAATGTGGAAATTTAGTGCAAACTCCTCCAAGAGCTTCTCAATGGAAGAGGTGGGCTTCCCTATCAGGAACACCTGGTGCTAAACAGTACTCAATCTTAGCTAAAGAGCTAGAGAAAGATATATGTTTAAACAGACCATATAATCAAAAACATAACATATCATAACCTAAATAATATGGCTACCATCCTCTTCCTTATATAATAAATCATCTTCCAAAACCTAAGCCCCATTCATTAATGACACTACTTCCATGCAATGTGTCTCCATCTAAAATTGTGTTGTCCCTCATTGAATGCCACTCCTCCATGATAGCATTGTTGATTTGGTCAAGGTTGACCCAGTCCACATGATTTAGCCCCTTTTCATACCTAAGGGAGATTTATTAAGCTGAAAAGATTATTCACTTTCACATGAGAAGTGGTTTTATTCCTAATAAAGAGATTTTTGGGTCTCCCTACTCACTTATTCATCAAACAAGAAAGAAAAAATAGATTTTAATATTCCAATTAGCTGCATGCTAATTTAGGAATATTACAATAAATTTCACCATCATTCGACCTCAATTAAACCTTTCCTATTACCAACCACACAAGCACCCCAAAGATCTATTCCCACTCCACTACCTGCACAACCATTTCGAATCCCCAATAGTAAAACACCTCAATCCACTTACAATTTTGAGGTATTGCAAAATGATTCACTAGCTTCCGTTGAAGAACAACAACCAAAAGAAGAAGATTCAGATAAGGTAAAATAATCATGGATGCCTCTTGATAAAGAGTAGTTGTTGGAACCTTAGATTGAAAATTTTCTTGCATGCCTGTCACCAGATTCTATGAATGAAGATCACATCTCTGAAGACTTACATGATATGATAGCAGGAAACCAAGGAATACAAGATTACATTGAATCTTGGTTCAGAGTAGTCATTGGATCCCAATGCTCAATTCTTCAGTATCTTCTGACATCATCTCAATCAAGGAAATTGGTCTCTCATATACCGTTACATATCAAAGAGTATATTTCAAACCTACATATGAGTTTATCTATCATCTTGTTACAGACATGGTTCCAATAGAAGTATTCATATACTTGAACAAGATTTATTTTTCAAGTAGAGTAGGACATCTAAAAAAATAAAAATAAAAAGTAAAGAGAAAAATAATTCCTATTGTGAAAACGAGCTTGCCGACGCAATTGGATATGAGCTTTCTTGAAAACCAGGCAACCAGAAAGAAAAATTTACAATAAGTTATGCAATTTCATGACCATTTCAATATTTTATTATGGTTCTTCAAATCATTTTTTATTCTATGATCGAGTTGGATGATGTGGAATTCCTTAAGGTCCACCTTCCAATAGATCTTGTCCCATCGACCTAAACACCTTATCTGGGATCAAGATCAAATATTATTTGGAGTGCCTTGGAACTTGCATACATCAATGGCAAGCCTCCTCATTGGCAACAATGATAATAAAACAATGTCTCTTGATTTTCAGATCTTGCAGGTAACTCGACTTCAACACATTCATTCATCCCTATCAAGATGCACTCAGGTACCTTGACACTCATTTACATTATCAGTGAGTTGTCTCGCATTGGTTAATGATTTTCATCATTGGTCGGTAATCCAATGATTTCTTCCCATGATCGACTTTGACACATTCATTCGGATGGTAAGAATTGTACCATGAATTTTGGCTTTGATGAAGACTAATGGTTTTATGGAATCAACAACAACTTGTAACAATAAATTTTATTGGTTTCTTGTAGCATCATGTTCATCTTTTTTTCATTCAACAACAACATGATGGCACCATTACAACACTTTTTCATTCATTTTCATTTTCAAACAAAACAATAAATTTGGGCCTATTTCAATCAATATGCAGTATGTTTCATGGTTTATACTTCAGCATGCAGTACACAATCCAAATCAGCAGTTCAAACTCAAAGAAAATAATTTATACAAAAATTGACATTTTTTGCAACAACTATGGAAAGTTGCAGTTTCTGTAGCTATTGTTGTAGCAGCTTATTCCAGAGGCAGATTTGGCACAAATATTGCAAGATATTGGAGCAGAAATAAAAAATTCTAAGCTTTTGGGTTTTCTCAGAATATAGTAAATTGAGTAATACGTAGGCATAATTTTAAAAAGGTGCAATTTTTGACAACTTTTTAGCGGGTTTTAAAGGTAAATTTTTATTTTTAACAATTTTGGACAGATTAGGACAAATTTCGGTATTTTTGCATAGAAGCACCTTTTCTTCACCAAAATGGGATTCTAAAGGTATGTGGAGGTAGAAAATGTAAAAAATACACAATTTCCCTTTTGAATCACTCAATTTGGCCTTAAATTGAGTTCGTGGCATATGTTTTTGTTGCAACATTGGGCAGCGTGAAGGGTGAAACATGGCAGAAATTGATTTGATAATAATTTTCAAACTATGCATCTGTTGGGTCTAAAATTTTTATGGTAAATGCATTGAGGTAGGTTAAATGAACACAAAAAATTTCATAAAAATTTAGTTTGTATTTTTCAATAAATTGACCACTTTCACCTATAACCATTTCTCATTTTTATCGAGATTTGTGCAACCATTGGCTGAGATTTTTTATGGGAAGATGCATAATATTAATAGTAACAACCTCAAAAAATTTTAGGAGAATCTAACTTATTGAGATAAATCGGAAAAACAAATCTGCTACATAAAAAAAGATACATTTTGTGGAGCAAGGTCAAAGTAGCGGTCAACGCATCATGGAGCAGAGTACCTGAGCCAAATCAACACCAAATAAACAATCAAATAATCTTTTCTTCCCAATTCCAAAAGGTAAACTTGAGGTAAACCTAGCCTTAAACTTTTTAATTTGTTAAAAAGTCTAGAAATTTTGATGAAAAACTATTGTAAACATGTAGTTCCAATTTTTCTCCCATTATGTTTTGTCATACCTTTTAACAACCAATCCCACAAATTATGATTGATTCTTTATCAAAAATGACTTGACACCCATGAAATCATCTCATTTTTTTTCCATGGTCATAATGATGTTCTTCTATGCTTTCACCACTCTCTTGTTTAAACTTTCTCTTCTTGTTAATCCATACTTTCCTTAATGGTCCATCAACATGATGTTCTTGAGAAAAAGAGTTATTTTATAAATTGAAAAATTTGACTTCATGGTACATGTTTGTAGCACATGATCAAAAATTACACGGAGCACTTAAATTATGTGTCACATTTCTCATCTTCATATTTTTAATGGAAGCCAAGAAATGGTGAGTACAAAGCCACAAGAATAAGAAGACTGCAACAAGGATTTTTTCACACACTCTTGAAGTCACGGGGAAGCATATTTTAAGCTTTGATGAGTTGTATAACCTGTTAGTGTCCCGTGATTTGTTAGATTGGTGAGATCAAATGCACAGGGTATCATCAGACCAATATTTGGAGTCCTAGGACCTAGCCTTCCTAGACTCTAAGAGGGCTCTCTCTATTTTGTGCAAAGGATGTGAACTTGTTTCCTTTTAGTGTTTGATTTTAGGCTAGTTGTTAAGATTAGGGTTTGTTTGTTGGTTTTGGTTGGGTGAGATGATCAAGTAGAATAGATAGAGTGAGGAATCTTCAAGTCATTGGGATATGGATTCAATAAAATTCATAGAAAGTTTCAAAAATAAATCAGGGTGGATCAAAGGGCCAATATAGCATGGTCAGATGGATTCTCAAGGTTTTTTGTGAAGTGAGATGAACATCAAGTTTGTGAACAAAAGTAGGGCAAATGGAAATCAAGAATACTTTGTCAAATACTTGAACAAGAAGGAACTTCAACACTATTTTTGCAATAAGAAGTAATCAATAGACAGGGCACACCAACAACTCTTTGATTCAACTTAAGAAAATAAGCATTTCAGAAAAACAATCCAATGAAATGTAGAAGGCGAGAAACTCATTTAACTTATAGTGATTTCACCTTCAAGGTTAGAAAACATTCAAGATACACATATAACTTCAATCAAAGAAGAGGGATCACCTAAACATCATTGATCATAGCTGTGAAGATCTCCAAAACAATTACTCAAGCATGGACAAAGGGTATGATCAAAACATAGCCTCTTTGGCAAACCAATTAATGGTACTTTAGAGAGAGACCTCAGGAACAGTGTTTTAGTGACATCAAACAAGCAGGGCTAACCATAAATCATATTTGATACCTATTGTATTAAAAAATTCATGAAATAAACAAGCTTAGGTGGTCTAGAGAGAAATTAAGAATTCTTTAAAATGACCTAGCAGAGGAAAACATAAAGGCAATGAAGAACAAACAGAGCTAAGGTGCCTTTGAAAACATTTCTTAGTCTAAATGTTTTTTCCTACTGCAATATACTAGGATGAAACAAAATGATACATAAGAAAAAAATAATTTAATAGAAGCACATCACCATTAACCAAGCTTAGGGATCTTGCAAGCAGCCTTCTCCATCATCAATCAAGACAAGCCATTCATAAACTCCACAACACCAATTTCTTCTCCAATCTCCAAAAAAAATATGTATTGCTCCAAAGAGTCATCAAATTCCAACATTTACAATGAAACCCTCATGCTCTATTTATCTAGCAAAGGAGGGAAAAAAACCTAAGTAGGGTTTGAAAATGTCAAAATCATCCATAAATGTCATTTATGCCTGAGAGACCATGCAAGGCCTTAGGCATAAAATATCTCATGAAATAAATGCCAAAATAACTCCTAGCACCTAATTTTGGATTGATTTGCCTCAAAAAAAATTAAAATATCATTTTGCAATTAATGAGTATCTTTTGTTGACTTTTGGCCAAAAATGCACAATGAGGTCTGAATGCACATCACCTTCCCAGGCAGAAAATGGCTCTACTTGCATCTATATTTTGGTCCCCTTCCTGATGTTGGATTTTTCTCCGTGATGGCCCGTTGGAAATCTGGCTGAGTATAATTTCCAAATATACCATTGGTTTTCTAATTCAGCTCCATTCACTTGTCCAAAAAAAAAAAATTCCCAAAACTGCTCTCAGCGTAGCACCAGGGCTGTAAATGAGGCAGAAAGGTGAAAAATGAGGTGTTTTTTGGCCTTTTAAGGGGTCAAAAATGATCCAAATGCTCTAGAAATTGGTGAGCATACTGTACTAGATGTAAGGATTTCAAAAATTCTGAGTTTTCCTCTTGAGGATGCTTGAGGGATAAGTGTAGCGCCAGGGGTGCTACGCTTAGAGGCCTCCAAATTCACAAAAAACCAAAAATGCTCAAAATTCCCTCAAAATTTGTGGAATCCTTCCTCTTGGGGTTTGAGAAGCCTGTGGAAAATCTTGAGCAATGTTTCCAAGGTTTTCTTCGTGTTTTTCCTCTTTGAGTGCTTGGATCTTGGCTTGGGCCTTCTTGAGTTTAGCCCTTGCAACTTGGTTCCTTTGGGCATAATGCTTGGTCATCTTCCGTTGGAGATCAAGATCCTTATTTGCTTTCTTCAATTTAGCCTCCAAGTGTGTGTTGGCCCTTTCCAACCAAGGCTCCCGATCATGTGCTATCTCCATGGCCAACAATTCATCTAGAGGGAGTTGTTCTGCTAAGGTTGATTCTTTTTCTCTTTGTTTTGCCAATGCCTTCTTCAAACCCATGGTTCTTGGTCTCCTCCTATACTGCCCTTCTTCATCTTCACTTTCCTCATAGGTGCCCATGAACTCTTCTAGTTTCTCCTATGCCTTTTGAGCTTATTTTCGAGCCCTGATTGCTCTAGCCTCATATATAGCACTTTGTGCTCTTAGTTTCATGTTCTCCATCTTTATAGAATCATTCACACTCTTGGCCCTATTCAGATTTGCTTGGAGGTCTTCAATGAGGGCATTTTTGTTATGGATGAGCAAGTTTGAGATCCTTGCTTCATTCTCTTCATCACTGTCTATCTGAATGATTTCAAACTCCCTCTTAGCTTCATGATCTTCTTCTTCTTCTTTTACCTTTTGTTTTCCTTTGTCTAGTGGCCGAGCTGAGGTGGATGGCATGGTCCCTTGCCTTTTAGAGGCAGCAAACACATGCCTTACCCCTCTTTGATATGTCAATGGAAAATTTTTCCCTGTGATCCTGTTGGTTTCTTTCTCATGGTTGTGATCCTTTCTTCTATCATCATTGTCTTCACTTTCATCATTAGTATCATCAGTCATCATGTTTTCTGCTTCATCATTGTTCGTACTATTGCTTATCTCTTTGCCTTCAACATCAACATCATTCTCAACCCCTTCACTGATTTCTGCATTGTCATTTTGTTCATCATGGAAGTTGCTTTCCTCTTCACTTTTGTGATATTTATTTTCATTATCACCCTCTTCACCTTTTTCACTGTCTTCATGGCTATCATGTCTGCTTTCTCCTTTGTTGTCTTGTTCCTCACTAATACTTGCTTCATTGGTGTCACTATTCCCTTCAACCTCTGCATTTTCCTCACAGTGTTCATGACTGTTATGACTTTTTTCATGATAGTCATTACTATCTTCAGCCTCTTCTTCATTTTATGCATAGTCATCATCTTCATTTTGGTTGCCCTCTTTATCTTTTCCCTCATCTCTGTCATGGCTAAGAGCCTCACTGTTTTGACTGTTGTTAGGGCTCTTAGTCTCATTTTTTTCTTGATTATCATCCTCTACTTCTTGGTTTCCTACCTCATTTGTGACCATGCTATCCTCCTCTTCCTCATCCTCAACATTTTCAGTGTGATTTCTTCTTTCTTCATCACTTACCTCTTTTTCATCATTATCCACCTCCATGGCCTCTTATTCATTGTTGATTTCTTGTTCATCTTTGCTTGATACATTCCCACTGTCAGCTTCTTCATCTTCCTCACTGTCATCCTCTTCCTCTGTTTGCATGTTTTCTTCTTCTTGTGGGCTCAACTCATCATCATCCTTATCTTCACTCTGGTTTTATTCATTGTCACTTTCACCCTCATTGTCACTAGCTTGTTATCCTTCTTGATTTGATGCATCAGGAGAATATGGGGAAGGGAATTTTTCTTGGGGAGAGGATACTTGTGTAGATGATGAGGCATGACCTGTAGGAGGTGATGGAGGAGTGGAGGGAGGAGGATGAGATGATGAGGGTAAACTAGGCTGATGATTAGGCTATGGGCTTGTGAATATATCATGAGCTATGAACACATCCCAAGGTATGCCCTTTTTCTCCAAATGATGTAGTACCACCATCTTGATCAAGGAATGGTGGAACAAACTCTACATTTGTTTGGAATAACTCCTCCTTCAGACAACAGAAGTCATATTATCAACACTTCTATACAAGGAATAGGGAAAATGGAGCATCTTGACCCCAGTGAAATGCATGAGTAGCCTAATGTGGTAGGAGTAGAGTCTAGAGTATCTCCCTTCACATGTAAAGTACCTCATGATGACCTTCATTAATGGGGCATACCTCTCCAATAGGTGTGAAAAAGGAAAATAGGCTTGCAACTTTCTTTATACGTAGGCTTGAGGAAAGGCTCATAACAGCTCATGGCCAGCTTTGCTTTCTTGAACCACTTTTCCCCAACCTCAGGTATGCCTGTAGCATGTGCAATGGCCTCTGATGAAAGCTCAAAATCTATCCCTGCCAAGGTTGATTGGTTTTTATGTAGGTTAAGAATAAATAACCTTGTGAGCTCTGGGTGACTTTGTACTTGTGTGACATTCTCACAGAACTGAAAACACCCTATACTCTGAAAGCATGTGAGAATCATGTGAGATGAAGTAATCTCCATAGCGTCTAGAGGATCATATATGTTAGCCTTCCCACCCTTGTGCTTTGGCCTCATAGGCACTTGGCCTCCATCACTACCCATACACTCTTCTTCTCCTGACATGATGACTAGGGTTTCCTTTAGACAAACTCAACCCTGCTTGTGAAACTGAGGTAGGAGGAGTGAAATGAAATGATGGTGAGGGAAGCTCTTGTAAATGAGTGAGATGGAGGTGGGTTTATGATTGATTTTTTTTTAACTTGTAGGAGGGCTTAACTTGAACTGATTGCAATTACCCTAATTCACACTCCCTTTAACTGACAATTCCTTGTTTGGAGGTCAAAACAGAGGTTTTACCATGATAACTTAGGGTTTCTATCCTTTAGGTTTGTGACCAATTTCTTTAAACCATTAAATCAACAAAACCACTTGGAGGATGAAGAAAGTAACCACCTACCAATTTTAACCTGTTTGCAGGTCCTTAGAGGCAGCTTGGAGGGTGTTCCCTTGTGTTTTTTGACAACATTGTAAGTGAAGTAGGGTTTCTTCCCTGAGAGCAGTGCCGGGCAAAATTCTAGGCTAGTCGGGTTCCTCTGGGCGCAGCGCTGCCCGCGTGCAGGCCTACAAGGCTCTAAGTGTAGCACTGCATGATTTGTGCAGGCCTACCGGTTCCTTCTCATGCTAGTTGGGTGTCTCTAAGCATAGCACCAGGCAGGCTGGTCCGGTCAGGTGTCTCTGAGCATAACGTTGCCCTCGTGCAGGCCTATTAGGCTCTCTGAGCGCAGAGCTGCATGCACTTTGTGCCTTTCGGGCCTCTCTACCAGGCAAAACTAGGCCTGCGGGTAGCACCTAGCTATAAGCACAACGCCTCCACTTGAGCGCAACGGAGTGTAAATTTACACTGCAATTTCTCCTCTACGGGCAGTGCCGGGTGCTCTAAGCGCAGTGCCTGCCTCTGAGTGTAGCACAAATAACCTTGCCCAGAATTTCATTGAAACTCAGAAATTTTCTCTCTTTAATGCTTTTCACTCTTTTCAAATGACAAATGAAATGAGTGATAACCAAAATTCTATTTATAGCCTTACAAAAATAAATTTGTCCCTTATAAACTCACTTTCTAATGTTTTTTTTTCTCTTGGTCACCTTTACATATTTTTCTTTTTCTTTTCCTGTAGGTGACTTAAAACTTCTAAGTGGCTCTTTTCCTTTGGTGGTAGGTTGCTTAGCACTGTCAAAACCTCCTTTTCCTCCATTGTAAAGTTGAAATCATGTTTTTACCTCCTGTTGATCACGTCAACCTCCTATTAAATTTTTGGCAAACAATCTCGCTTAAACCTTTCAGGTCCTTTCTTGTTGGCCTGAAAAACCCATTTTCCATCTACGGATTACCTCTCCTGCCCCCAAATTACATTTAAAAAGGCCGCAAAACCCATATTTGAAAATCTGTAAAGCCTAGCCCCTTCGGTCCTAGCTCCTTTGACCTTTTCCTCCCACATGACCTAGATCCAATATCAAGAGCTAGACCAATGGGCGCTTATCAAATACGTATTGGGCACATTTTGAGCCATCGATCTGTACAGATCAGATGACGTTCATTCAAACTTGGTCGAGCCCATAGCCCACCCACCTACCGTCTGATCAAGCCGTAAGATCAACAGCCCTAAGTCTATCTGTCCTTGTGGTCCCCACGCCCGAACACTGTTCAAAACCCGCCAGTTTTCATCGCACCGCCTTTCGGAGGCGGGTGGTATTTCTCAAATCGGAGCGATTCCATACATCGCTTACCGCGTGTCTTTGCGTATGGTTCCAAAACTGCTCTCCATCGCGCGTTATCGTTTGTCCAAAGTCACGACGCGATATTCATGACAATCGTCCGATCTGGAGGTCTTCATCCAACGGTTGTCGCACTCTGAAGCCACACGAGTGTTAATCCAAGTCAATTGCGCCCCTGGCCCACCATATGATTTCCCTCTGATACATTTTCCACCAATGATCTCCGCCTGAGATCAGACGGTCCAGATTAAACTCACACCACGCCATTGCCCAACTCCCTTCATGTCACCATTCCATGTGTCATTTGTTGCATATTCGCTTGTCCTCCATATATATTCATTCAATGGTTCATTTTCCGCCCACGTCCACCAGACTGTATTACATGGATACACTGCATTTCCTACCATCACTCTACATTTCTCAATCCGCCCACCATGCCGCGCTGTCACACCATTATCCCCACTGTGTTTACCTTCCCGCACATGGTTTTCTTAACACGTTTTCGGATTTTGTAGGTTTAAAGTGGTGGAAAACTATCATGATTCACAGTCTCTATTACTGTGATAGAGAGCACGTCAAAGGACCCTTTTTTAGAGCTGAATTATGGAGGAAGGCCCAGGAAGATACACCGATAAGACTTCCATTAAAGCAGTAGGGTTAAAATCTGTCAAACCCTCTAGAGTCATTCAAAGCACAGATTGCACAGATGGAGACATTAATGGAGCAGCAGAGAAATATCAGTGAAGGACCAAGAATTCAACGTTCAGCACTGAAGATCTTAAACCATAATTCAGAGCTAGAAGGAAAAAGGTACCCCTCACAGATAAAATACCTCAAGGCTTTCTTTTCAACACCATTTTCTCTCAGGAAAGGATGGAATGTTTATGTGATTTTACTGCTTTGCCGTGTTCCTGGAGAGATTTCTACCTAGTGCATTTATTTCAGTTAGCAAGACATAGAGTACAAACAACATTACAAATTCATCGAGAAATATGGGCGCGCACGTCTCCGCCATTTTTTTTTAATGAGACAATTAAGTTTTCATCACCTACTCCCTTTTTCGAGCTTTCTTGTTCTCCTATAAAGCTCCCAAGGAACAGATGATTTAGGGTTCCAGATTTTATCAGAAAATTATGCAGTGAATGGCTTTTTGTATACATTTTTTAAAACTCTTGTATGAAGGCTCAGAGCCCATAGGGTCTCAGTGAGGAGGAGTTCCATCTGTTAAAGAGGATTCTGGTCTTTGGTATTTCACAGTCTGTAACTTTCTCTTATGTGTTATTTAAATAGATCATTTCATTTCATCCATATTTTCTGTATCATGTTTTGGAATGCAAGTGGCTCACTGATTTTTGGTATGGATTTATCCTAGTTGATACCCATGCTCGAATTATTCAAGCGCTTTAAATATGGCTCATGCATGATATTCTGTTCCACTATTCATATAAACCATGTTTCTGCTATATTAGTTTCTTTGGGAGGGTCTTTTTAAAACACTATTATCATGTATGGATTCTTAGATTGGTAAGCCTATGCATGGTGGTATTGTGTATCTGGATATTAGCTCAATGTTAACTAGTATCTTCTCAATATTTCATTCACTACATACAACTTCTGATAACTTATTTCTGTGAGGTATCTCTGAATCAGCCCGCTTTACAGTAAGCTGTCTCTGAATTGTCTGTTCTGTTTATATTGGAGTTTTGCATGTTGCCTCTGCAATATCCCTATTTCTGTGTCAGTTTCTGAAGGTCTTGGTCCCATCCAGATCAATTTTCCTTGTTTTAAAAGAGATAGCATGAGAGCTTGTTATTGATAACTCCCTCTGTTATACCATATGCTCCTTGCTATATAAGATGTCCTAGGCGCTGGTCTATCACAACTCTAGGCTGTTTCTAGGAACGACAACATATTTTTGGCGCCATTGCCGGGGATCGAAGTTGAGAAAATTAAAATCCCTGGGCCTCGACAAAACCTAATTCACTCTTCAAGTAGGTGAGTATGGAGAGTTGAGAGTTGTAGATCCCTCACCTTGGCAACTCCACATTTGTTATTAGATAAATTCATTTGCAGTCCTGGCTCCTCATAAGCCACACCTGAGGTCAGATACGTCTAAGCCAAAGACACCTTCAGTGTCTGACCCTGAAAAGATCATACATAGAATAAATTGGAGGGAAAGAAAATCAGTCCACTCTGAAACCCCTGAATTATCTATAGAAGACTTTCCATCCTCTTCTTCTCAAGAAGCTCGAGTGCCAGATCCCAACTCCACTGTGGGAGATACCGACTATTACTATTTAGATAGCCCACCCTGAGGAGGTATCAGAAACAAAGATAGTTTTCACCCTACTCCTGAGGTTGAAGAGGTGAAAGAAGTCACTGAAGTATCTGATGTTAACAGACCATTATTCCCCTCAACACCTCAGCCTGATGTTCATTACATTTCCATTATTATTCATACTCCACTTCCACCTCCTCCTCTTACTCATCAAACTATTGCACTACCTGCACCCCCTCCAATGGAAAATGTTCTAGGCTTCTTGCTAAATAAATATGCTCCTCTGGCATTACCCCAAGTGTTGAATGATTTTCCATAGGATTATTTGAAGATTTTACCCCGATTCAATGGGGAAAATGAGATTGATGCTCAAAAACATCTTGAAGTTTTTTGTGATTTTGCAGAGAATTTTAATGTGGAACATTTAGACGTGGTCTTGAGGCTTTTTGTCCAATCTCTTGATGGTGAAGCTCGAAAATGGTTTAAGACATTGGCCGGTCGTTCTATTACCACTTGGGAAATAATGGAAGATAATTTCCTTAGGAGATGGGGAGAGAAGAAAGACCATGGACATTGTCTTACTAAGTTCAATACACTCAAGAAAAGACATAATGAAGGGGTGTCAGAATTTATCAAGAGGTTTAATAAATTGTATTTGAGTCTTCCTGCTGACATGAAACCTCATCAAACTACTACTAGAGTTGTTTTTGTATCCACTTTTGATTCAAAATTTGGTTTCTCTCTCAGAGAAATGAAGCCTGCTACGCTGGATGATGCTCAATCAGATGCACTAGAGTTGGAAGCAAACTTTTTCTCCACTGGTAAATCAAAAGGAAGATCTAAACAAGATACTAGAAGAAGGGGCAAAGAGGAGGTATCTACCTCCTATCAAGACAGAGACTCAACTAATGATAGAATGGAAGAAATGAGCAAATTGATTAAGAAAATGGTCAAGCTTGAGCTGGAGGCCAAAAATTCAGCTCCCAAGAACTTCCACAATGCTCAAAACAGAGGTTACAATCCTCAGTATAGGAAACCACCCCTGCAAATATTGCCAAGGGAAGCAAAGGAGCAACGGGATCAAGTACCACACCCATTGTACCTGGAAGGTCTAGTAGAAGATTCTACTAAAGACACTGCCTATGGACTGGAAGATGCAAATATTGCCTTTTAAAATAGTGATGGAGAAGAATGCCCTTTGCAAGGAAATGATGGAGCTGAGTGCTCATTACAAGAAGAAGAAAAGACCAAAGACACAGAAGAGGTAGAAATTGATCATTATTGTAAACAATTTTCTGATTTCATGCAAGCATAGTTCAATAGAAGATATGATCTCAGATCTTCTAGGAAGAGGACTCATACTCAAGATCAAGAAGAGGAGTTACCCCAGAAGGAAGCACCTGCTCAGAAGGAGTCTATAATGTAGAAAGTCATAGACAAAGGTAAGGGCCCTCTAAACAAACCTCTGTAGCCTAATGATCAAATTCCTTCCTCTTCCAAAGTATTCATTCCCCCTAATACCAAATCTGAGTCAAAAGAAGTTAAACCCTCAGCTGAAATAAAGAGTCAAAAGAGGTTGTAATATAAAAATCTTCCCCTGTTTTCAGTTTGCAAAAGGAACTTGAGAAAGTCAAAATCCCAGTTCCCCTAACTGAACTATTAAAGCAACGTGCATATCAATCCCAAGTCACCTCTTTTATGATTCCTCCAGAAGCTACACTCACCCCATATAGTCTCAACCTTCAAGAAGAAAGACCCATGGTTTTTTTTGGTCCACATGTTGAGGAGTTAGATGCTTCTACCCCTCCCTTCTATGTGTCTCTAGTGATTCATGACCTGCTATTACATAACTGTATGTTAGATTGTGGAGCTTCCCATAATCTACTACCTTTTTCAGTCATGGAACAACTAGGATTACAAATTACCCGTCCATACAAAGACCTCTATTCATTTGATTC
This sequence comes from Pinus albicaulis, assembly GCA_034641835.2. Lineage (NCBI taxonomy): Eukaryota > Viridiplantae > Streptophyta > Pinopsida > Pinales > Pinaceae > Pinus > Pinus albicaulis. The sequence continues at coordinate 1,098,198,305 of CM076572.1, read as the reverse complement.
CAAAAGAGTTAAGTGCTTGGGGATGATCAAGGATTTGGTGGTCAATTTGGCCCAAATCCTAGCAAAAAGTGTGGTAATGGATATCGTGGTGGCTGACATCCTAGCCTGTTTTGGTATGTTGCTATCAAGGTCCTGGGGAACAAAAATTGGTGCATCTATTAAATTGGATTTAACATATGCCACTATCCCAGTTTTTGGTGGCCAGGAGAGGAGGTTGTACAGGGAAACTAGATTTGTCAAGATGGTGACCAAGGTTGACAACTCTATTAATTCACTAGTCTACAGTAAAGAAGGAGATTTCTCATGCTTGATGCTGGAATAAGATCTAGATTATGCTCAAGAACCGTCCTTCTGCCAGATCAAGACTGAACAACCCTCAAAGAGCCATGAAGCAGGAATCTGGACACTTCATTTTGATGGAGCAAATTCAAGAGAAGGTAATGGGGCTGGAATTTTAATGATTTCTCCTACAGGGAAATGGGTCCCATTGTCCTTCAAACTAGAATATGAAGCTACTAATAACGTGGCTAAATATGAAGCACTTCTATTGGGATTGCAGACAGCCAAGAACATGAATATACAAATTTTGAAAGTTCTGGGAGATTCAGAACTGGTGGTTAGATAGGTCAGGAATCAGTGTCAAACCAAACACCCTCAGCTGAGGGCTTACAGGAATGAATTTTGGGACATGATGGAGAATTTTTTCTTAGCATTTAATATCCATTTTATGCCCCGAGAATAGAATGGGATGGTTGATTCCCTTGTTGTGGCTGCTAGCACATTTAGTCCACCTCAGAACCCTCTTTTAAGATATGAAGTTGAGGTGTGTTATCAACCATCAATCCCAGATAATATCAAGCACTGGCAGGTATTTGAAGATGAATAACAGATGAAGAAGTTCCTGGAAACAGTAGGGGAATTCTCCAATATGGAGATTGATGTTGATGAAGATGATGAGTCTGAAGATACCTCAGAAAGGAATTGGGAGGAGAAAATGGCAGGTAATAAAGTGTTTCAATTGAAGGGAAATATTATACCTAGAGGGTTGGTGCCCCTAGAAATATTATTTGATAAAAATGGTATCCCATTGCAGCCAAGCAAAGTGGTAGAAGAAAATCAGGTAGAAGACCTGAATCTTGGTACTGAAGCTGACCCCAAAATTGTCAAATTGTCCAAGAAGATCCCAGAAGAAAATAAAAACCTATATCAGAAATTATTCTAGTCTTACAAAGATGTGTTCGCATGGTCCTATCAGGACTTGAAAACTTTTGACATCAATATAATGCAGCACAAAATTCCACTAAAGGGAGATGCAAAGCCTCACAAGCAGAAGCTCAGACACTTAAATTCCCTGTTACTTCCTTCCATTGAGAAGGAAATTAAGAAGTTGTTAAAGGCCAAAATAATTGTGCCATTGAGGTATTCTGAATGGGTGGCAAATTTAGTTCCTGTCCGAAATAAGAACAGATAAATAAGGCTGTGTGTGGATTTACGAAATCTAAATAGAGCATCCTTAAAGGATAATTATCCACTGCCTAAGATGGATCATATCCTGCAGAAGGTGGTTGGAGCTTCTAGGATGTCCATGATGGATGGATTCTCTGGATATAACCAGGTGGTTGTACTTCCAGAAGATCAAAATAAGACTGCTTTCACCACGCCATGGGGCACATTTATGTATGCGAGGATGCCTTTTGGATTGGTTAATGCAAGGGCCACCTTTCAGAGGGCGATGGACATTGCTTTTGTTGGAGAGAAAGATAAATTTTTGGTAGTCTACCTTGATGATATCACTGTATTTTCAAAGAATGATTCTGAGCATATTGAACATCTGCGTAGAACCTTTGAGAAATGCAAAAGGTATGGTCTATCTCTAAACCCTCAGAAGTCTTTATTTGCATTAGAAGAGGGTAAAATTTTGGGACACATTGTAACAAAATATGGGGTGAAGATAGATCCTAAGAGGGTAGAGGTTATAAATGGTATTTATTTTCCCAGAAATAATAAAGAGGTACAGGTGTTCCTAGGGTGCATCAATTTCCTAAGAAGGTTTATCCCTAACTATGCTGAAATAGTTAGACATATAACTGACATGCTGAAAAAGAGTAATGAAGTTAAATGGTCCCAGGAATCACAAGAGGCATTTACCAGGATAAAAAACGCTTTTGCAGAAGCCTCTATGCTAGCTGGACCAGATTATGCTAAACCTTTCATGATATTTTCTTTTGCATCACCTCATACCATAGCAGGAGTTTTATTGCAGAAAAATGAGGAGGGGTATGAGCAGCCCATATCTTTCTTCAGTCAGGTGCTCCGTGATGCAGAATTAAAGTACAACATATTAGAAAAGCAAGCATATGCCCTAGTGAAATCCCTCAAAGAATTCCGCGTATATATCTTACAGTCCCATATCACTGCATTTGTGCCTACAACTACTGTAAAAGATATCCTTATCTAGGGGGATAGTGAAGGAAAAAGGGGGAAGTGGATTGCCAAGATACAGGAGTATGACTTAGACATCCACCCTACTAAGCTAATCAAAGGACAAGGGCTTGCTAAAATATTATCTGAGTCAAACTATCAAGCTCTGGGTATAAACCTATCCATTATAGCAGGTGAGGAATCTGAAGAGAAAGAAGAGCGACGGGGAATTGGGGTAGCTACTCCAGAAATACATGTAAAGTACCTCACCAGTCAGTGGTACAAAGAGATAGTAGAATATCTCCTCACACTCAGCTGCCCACCAAGTTGTGATAAATCTAAATATAGAACGCTAAGATTGAAATCACAGAAGTATATAGTCACCAATGGCCGGCTATACTGGCGAGATCCCTCGGGTATCTTCCTCCTGTGTCTCACAGAGGATGAGGTAGAGAGTATTATAGCTGAATTTCATGAAGGAAACTATGGGGGTCACTACAGCTGGAGGGCCACTGCTCACAAGATTCTGAAGGCTAGTTTTTACTGGCCCAAGATTTTTGGAGATGTTTTTGCCTAGGTAAAAGCTTGTGAGAAGTGTCAGAAATTTGCTGAAAGACAAAATTTGGCACCTCTTCCCATGATTCCCGTGCACATGGACGAACCTTTCTGACAATGGGGAATTGATTTTATAGGAGAGATACATCCTCCATCTAGTGGTTAGCATAAGTGGATAGTAACTGCCACTGATTATTTCACAAAATGTGTGGAAGCCATACCTGCGAGGAACACTACAGATACTGTGATAATAAAATTCATGGAGGAAAACATCATATCCAGGTTTGGCTGCCCTGCCAGAATAGTGACTGATAATGCACAGGCCTTCAAGTCTACAAAGTTTGTAAGCTTCTGTCAGCAGTATAACATCACACTAAGTCACTCTATAGCCTATTATCCACAGGGAAATGGCTTGGCAGAGTCTTCCAATAAAATGTTGGTGAGGGCATTGAAGAAGGCTATAAATGAAAACCAGAAAAATTGGGATTCCCAGTTAAAATTTTCTCTGTGGGCCAATATAATTACCAGCAAGAGAGAAACTGGAAAATCCCCATATGAATTGGTATATGGCAGGACAGAAGTATTTACTATTCAATTAGCCCTACCAATAGCCTGATTCATGCAGGAAAGTCAAGAAGAGCCTGATAATATGATCAGGAGAATAAACCAGCTGGTGGAATTGGAAGAAACACGAAATTAGGTAAATCAAAGGCTGACGGAATATCAGGAGAAGATGATATACCTTTTTTATCAGCATGCTAAAGACCAGAATCTGTAGATTGGTGATTTGGTACTTAGATGGGATATCCGGAGGGCTGAAAAAGGAAAACATGGTAAATTCGATCCACTTTGGTTCGGCCCCTTCAAAATTACGGAACAAGGAGGTAATAACACTTTCAAGCTGGAAAATTTACAAGGTGACTTACTTGACGCCCCTATAAATGGTCAGTTCCTTAAGCCCTAATTCCAGTTCTGATGCAGGCCGAGAAAGCCTGCTATATCATATTGTATATTATTTTCTTATTCTATCTTTGTTAAACAACGTGGGTGTCACGATGAATTATGAAAATAAAGGTGGAAGTGCTGAAGAGCAGAGTTTGCACAGAATATTGTCAGAAGGTCTGCGAAGTTCTCGACATGCTCAAGGATGAATGTGATGTCCCCAGGTGGAGCCAATGTTGATCACGTCAACCTCCTATTAAATTTTTGGCAAACAATCTCGCTTAAACCTTTCAGGTCCTTTCTTGTTGGCCTGAAAAACCCATTTTCCATCTACCAATTACATCTCCTGCCCCCAAATTACATTTAAAAAGGCCGCAAAACCCATATTTGAAAATCTGTAAAGCCTAGCCCCTTCGGTCCTAGCTCCTTTGACCTTTTTCTCCCACATGACCCAGCTCCAAGATCAAGAGCTAGACCAATGGGCGTTTATCAAATACGTATCGGGCACATTTTGAGCCGTCGATCTGTACAGATCGGACGGCGTTCGTTCAAACTCCGCCGCGCCCATAGCCCACCCACCTACTGTCCGATCAAGCCATAAGATCAACAGCCCTGAGTCTATCTATCCTAGTGGTCCCCGTGCCTGAACACTGTTCAAAACCCGCCGGTTTTCATCGCACCGCCTTTCGGAGGCGGGCGTTATTTCTCAAATCGGAGCGATTCCATACATCGCTTGTCGGGTGTCTCTACATACGGTTCAAAACCGCCCTTCATCACGCGTTATCATTCATCCAAAGTCACGGCACGATATTCATGATAGCCGTTCGATCTGGAGGTCTTCATCCAACAGTTGTCGCACTCCGAAGCTACACGAGTGTTAATCCAAGTCAATTGCGCCCCTGGCCCACCGTCTCATTGCCCTCTGATACGTTTTCCACCGACGATCTCCTCCTGAGATCGGACGGTCCAGATTAAACTCACACCACGCCATTGCCCAACTCCCTCCACGTCACCATTCCACGTGTCATTTGTTGCATATTCGCTTTTCCTCCGTATATATTCATTCTATGGTTCACTTTCCTAATGTTTCCATTTAAATTTTCCACCCACGTCCACTAGACTGTATTACATGGATACATTGCATTTCCTACCATCGCTCTGCATTTCTCAATCCACCCACCATGTCGCGCTGTCACACCATTATCCCCACTGTGTTTACCTTCCCGCACATGGTTTTCTTAACACGTTTTCATATTTTGTAGGTTTAAAGTGGCGGAAAACTATCATGATTCACAGTCTCTATTACTGTGATAGAGAGCACGTCAAAGGACCATTTTTCAGAGTTGAATTATGGAGGAAGGTCCGGGAAGATACGCCGACAAGACTTCCATTAAAGCAACAAGGTTAAAATCTATCAAACCCTCTAGAGTCATTCAAAGCACAGATTGCGCAGCTGGAGACATTAATGGAGCAACCGAGAAATATCAGTGAAGGACCAAGAATTCAACGTTCAGCACTGAATATCTTAAACCATAATTCAGAGTTAGAAGGGAAAAGGTACCCCTCGCAGATAAAATACCTCAAGTCTTTCTTTTTAGAACCATTTTCTCTCAGGAAAGGATGGAATGTTTATGTGATTTTACTGCTTTGCCGTGTTCCTGGAGATATTTCTACCTAGTGCATTTATTTCAGTTAGCAGGCCACAGAGTAAAAACAACATTACAAAGTCATCGAGCAGTATGGGTGTGCACGTCTCCACCATTTTGTTTTAATAAGACAATTAAATGTTCATCACCTACTCCCTTTTTCGAGCTTTCTTGTTCTCCTATAAAGCTCCCAAGGAACACATGATTTAGGGTTCCAGATTTTATCATAAAATTATGCAGTGAAAGGCTTTTTGTATACATTTTGTAAAACTCTTGTATGAAGGCTCAAAGCCCATAGGGTCTCAATGAGGAGGAGTTCCATCTGTTAAAGAGGATTTTGGTCTTTGGTATTTCACAGTCTGTAACTTTCTCTTATGCGTTATTTAAATAGATCATTTCATTTCATCCATATTTCCTGTATCATATTTTGGAATGTGAGTGGCTCACTGATTTTTGGTATGGATTTATCCTAGTTGATACCCATGCTCAAATTAGTCAAGCACTTTAAATATGGCTCATGCATGATATTCTATTCCACTATTCATCTAAACCATGTTTCTTCTATATTAGTTTCTTTGGGAGGGTGTTTTTAAAACGCTATTATCATGTATGGATTCTTAGATTGGTAAGCCCATGCATGGAGGTATTGTGTATCTGGATATCAGCTCAATGTTAACTAGTATCTTCTCAATATTTCATTCACTACATACACCTTCTGATAACTTATTTCTATGAGGTATCTCTGAATCTTCCCGCTTTACAGTAAGTTGTCTCTGAAATGTCTGTTCCTTTTATATTGGATTTTTGCATGTTGCCTCTACAATATCCCTATTTTTGTGTTAGTTTCTGAAGGTCTTGGTCCCATCCAGATCAATTTTCCTTGTTTTACAAGAGATAGCATGAGAGCTTGTTATTGATAACTCCCTCTGTTATACCATATGCTCCTTGCTATATAAGACGTCCTAGGCACTGGTCTATCACAACTCTAGGCTGTTTCTAGGAACGAAAACACCTCCTTTAACCTTTCTGGCTGTGGGTGACTTGAGAACAGGGTTTTTTCCCATTTTCACTGATTCTTAGGTATGTAACATCCATTTTTGACAAGTACCACAACTTTTACCATCATGTATGCTAACCTCTTTTGGCCACTTCTGTTTTGTTGCAGGTGCCATGACATATTGATTTTACTCTGTCTTATGCTTCCCGGTGTTTGACACATTTAGTTACTGAACAGGGACTTCATAATCAGTTTGAATTTCTTTCTTCAAGCTATGCCTTATTTCTTTGAACATTGAGGGAAAATGAAAACAAAGAATTCTTGGCCTTCCTGTCACTGATATTCTTTTGCATTCTTTCCCTTTGAGGCAATGAAACATTTACCTTGGTAAACCCTATAATGACATACACACACAATCCCTTGAGATATTCTTCTACTGGCATGATGGAGGCTTATTATCTTCATTTTACCTTGTTGTGATGATCTCACCAAAACCTTAGGCTTCTGGGCTGTCTGAGAAAATTTATTAGTGTTGTCTTCTAAGTTCTCTATAGCCCTTTCAAGTTTATTCATTTCTATTCAGTTCACCTCACCTTTTTCCCTTCTTCATTAATAATTTCTAAAAATCTTCAATTCATGCTCGGTTGTACTGGTGTGCCTTTTCCATATGTTTTGCTGCATTGGCTCTTTGTTTGTCATACTGCTGATCTAATATGTATTAGGAATCTTGATTTTCCTTGAACATAGGCTACTTCCTACTCTATTTGCTTGCTTACATCTTTCATGATGAACGGGCCTCATACCTTACCTATTATCTTGTTGATAATTATTTCAACACTCTTACAGAAATGTTAAAATGCACAGTTGCCTTTGCAGAACTTTGAACTTGATAAGGAGATATTCCTTGGAGACCTTTCTTGATATGATTTGGAAAAATAGGTGTTTCCATTCTTTCACATTGGATTTAGCTTCTAGCACATGAAAAACAGTAATCTGGAACACCAAAGATAACCCTACAACCTATGAAACCCTAGTGACCTAGTGGAAGGCTCTTTGACTTGGTCTTTGATTGAAAACTTGGCTTAGGGTCTTGAAGTATGAAAAACATAGTTTTTTGACTGATTGATGTATAGAAGACCCAAAATCCAATGTTCTTGATTTATTTAAAGAGCCTATAGGTAGGTTTTAATACCATCAATGCTTGGGGAATTTTGGCAAATATGGGAAAAATTAGGTTGGTTGGTAATCTGAGATGGAAAATGGAGGGGTGAGGCAAAGGCAGATCATAGTGATGATTTTATGGGTGGAAAATAGGATAAATATGAGTGTCATGAGCTTATGATGGGTCTTCTAGGAGTGGTATTCTAACCAGGGAATGGTAGAGTAGTAAGATAGTGAAAAAAATGTTTTAAGGATAATGAAGGCAGTGAGATATCTAAAACTCACAATATTCATGAATCTTGTTTTTATAAATCTAGGAAAAGTATTTAGTCATCTACAAAATAGAAAAATTACAAATGACTAACAGTGGCTCCACTTGGGGAGGTCAGCTCCTTTTCAGGAGGCGTCCATAACTTGAGATATCAAGTCTCTAAATTTATGAAGACCAGTGCCTCATCCATTGCGAAGATTTTTCTTCTTTCATTTGTTAATGTTTCTCTTGAAGCTATGATCTCAAAATCTGAAAGACATGTTTGCTTCAAACTCATCTCTACCTACCCATAATACCTTTTCCTATCATTTTTTCTTCTTGTGAGTGCACTTTCACTTGAAAACCCTTGACATTATTTTCTTTTTGAAAGCAAAACAAACTATCTAATTGTACCCTTGTCTCTTCCAAGAGTTCAGATTGTGCTAGTGAACTCTTTTATTCTCTACCTAGACTATTCATCTGTCAAGATTAAGCTATTTGACAGGTTTCATTCTCTAATCTACCGACATGAAATTGAAAACATGGTTTGAAATAGGATTAAGCTATCTGATATACCATGGAATGTGGCATTGAGACAAGCTGCACACATACATTATTTTTGTACAAACAAACTAGAAAATATGAGGGTTGTATTTCATCCTTTGTTAATCATCCCTATCTTCCTTTTTGGTTCAGATTTGAGCATTGGGAACCAACATATTTTCTTCCTAATCTATTCCTACTGACAAGTAAAGCTTAAATGTTTTTACAAGCCTTATTTCACTAACCTATCAGTAGAAATTAAAACATGTTCAGCCATGATTAGGCTAGATGACTGAACAGACTCTTTTTCTTAACAAGCAGTGGCATTTAGACTTGCACATTTTCATTAGTACTCTTTTTCGGGTATGGGGTTGTACCTCTTCTTTAAATCTACCCTCTTTTCTTTCTTTTCTATTTTTGTGTTTTGTTTTTGTGATATCTTATCATGCAATGTTATGTACAATGGATGAAGCTTGAAACTAGGAATCTTGATAGAGATAGTGCTTGAGAATCTTTTCATCTATAAAATCTCCAAATAACTCTTCTCCATTCAATTCTTGTAAAGAGAGAACATTGTTACCTCCATTTGATTGCATGATGTAAGAATTTTTCCATAAATTTTCAAACTAGCTATGCTCTCCTTGGTATCTTCTTCGTGAGTCTTGCTTCCAAAATTTTCTTCTGTTAAAGATCCTTCTTAGATGAAAAAGGTATTCTTCATTAATTTTAAAACAGAAAATAATGTCATCAATTTATATAATAGTGAAGTAACTTAAATCAGGGGCCATGGCCCTCTGGAAAGTAGCATCCGCACTCCTTAACCCATAAGGCATTTGGTCATACATGTCGGCACTCCAAGGTACTTTGAAAGTGACTTTATGTTGGTCAGTTGGAAGTATTATCACTTGATTGTAATATGAAACACTACTAAACAATGACATATTGTTATAACCTTCTACCATTTGCAGTATAAGATTTATCTTAGGAAAAGGGTATTGGTCCTTCAGGGTGATTTTGTTTAGATACCTAAAGTCCACACACAGTCTACCTCCCTTTGACTTCTTTCTTATTGACATAATTTTCTCAATAGGTTGTTGGTATACCTTGCAAGGAATCTTCCTTTGAATAAATTTTGTGTTATTGGTAATTGGAATCCTCACATCCAGTAGAGTACGCTCACCAATTTTCAGAGCATTTGGAGCATTTTTTACTCCTCAAAAGGCCAAAAAACACCTCATTTTTCACCTTTCTTCCTCATTTACAGACCTGGCACCGCGCTCAGAGAAGTTTTGGGAATTTTTCTTTCTGGACAGGTGAAAAAAGAAGGCAAAGGGAGATAGACTATGTGTGGACTTTAGGTATCTAAACAAAATCACCCTGAAGGACCAATACCCTTTTCCTAAGATAAATCCTATACTGCAAATGGTAGAAGGTTATAACAAGATGCCATTGTTTGGTAGTGTTTCATATTACAATCAGGTGATAATACTTCCAACTGACCAACATAAAGTCACTTTCAAAGTACCTTGGAGCGCCTACATGTATGACTAAATTCCTTCTAGGTTAAGGAGTGTGGAAGCTACTTTCAAGAGGGCCATTGCTCCTGATTTAAGTTACTTCACTATGATATACATTGATGACATCATTGTCTGTTTTAAAACTAATGAACAATACCTTTTTTACCTAAGAAGGATCTTTAACAGCAGCAAAGTTTGGAAGCAAGACTCAAGAAGAACATACCAAGGAGAGCATAGCTAGTTTGAAAATTTATGGAACAATCCTTACATCATGCATTCAAATGGAGGTAACAATGTTCTCTATTTACAAGAATTGAATGGAGAAGATTTATTTGGAGATCCTGTAGATGACAGGATTCTAAAGAACTATCTCTATCAAGATTCATAGTTTCAAGCTTCATCCATTGTACATAACATTTCATGATAAGATATCACAAAAACAAAACACAAAAATAGATAGGAAAGAAAAGAGGGCAGATTTGAAGAAGAGGTACAACCCCATACCCGAAAAAGAGTACTACTAAAAGTGTGCAAGTCTAAATGCCATTACTTGTTAATAAAAAGAGTATTTTCAGTCATATAGCCTAATCATGGCTGAACAAGTTTTTAATTTCTGTTTATAGGTTAGTGAAAGAAGGCTTGTCAAAACATTTAAGCTTGACTTGTCAATAGGAATAGATTAGGAAGAAAATGTGTTGGTTCCCAATGCTCAAATTTGAACCAAAAAGGAAGATAGGGATAATTAACAAATGATGAAATATAGCCCTCATAATTTCTAGTTTGTTTGTACAAAAATCATGTATGTGTGCAGCTTGTCTCAATGCCACATTCCATGGTAAATTAGATAGCTTAATCCTGTTTCAAACCATGTTTTCAATTTCATGTCAGTAGATTAGAGAATGAAACCTGTCAAACAACTTAATCTTGACAGATGAATAGTCTTAGCAGAGAATAAAAGAGTTCACTAGCATAATCTGAACTCTTGGAAGAGATAAGGGTACAAGTAGATACTTTGTTTTTCTTTCAAAAATAAAAGAATGCCAGCGTTTTCCCAGTCCAAGTGCACTCACAAGAAGAAAAAATGATAGGAAAAGGTATGATGGGTAGGTAGAGATGAGTTTGAAGCAAACATGTCTTTCATATTTTGAGATCATAGCTTCAAGAGAAACATTAGCAAATGAAAGAAGAAAAATTTTCCCAATGGATGAGGCACTGGTCTTCATAAACTTAGAGACTTGATATCTGAAGTTTTGGACACCTCCTAAAAAGGAGCTTCCCTCCCCAAGTGGAGCCACTGTTATTCATCTGTAATTTTTCTAATTTTTATATGACTAAATACTTGTCCTAGATTTCTAAAAACAAGATTCATGAATATTGTGAGTTTTAGAAATCTCACTGCCTTCATTATCCTTAAAACAATTTTTTCACTATCTTACTACTCTTCCATTCCCTGGTTATACTACCACTCCTAGAAGACACCTCATAAGCTCAAGACCCTCATATTCATCCTATTTTTCCACCCATAAACTTAGCACTATGTTCTGCCTTTGCCTCACCCCTCCATTTTCCATCTCAGATTACCAAACAGCCTACTTTTCCCATATTTTGCAAAATGCCCCAAGAATTGATGGTCTTAAAACCTACCTATAGGCTCTTTAAATAAATCAAGAACATTGGATTTTGGGTCTTCTATACATCAATCTGTCAAAAAACTCTGTTTTTCATACTTGAAGACCCTAAGCCAAGTTTTCAGTCAAAGACAAATTCAAAGAGCCTTACACTAGGTCACTAGGGTTTCATAGGTTGTAGGGTTATCTTTGGTGTTCCAGATCACATTTTTTCATGTGATAGAAGCTAAATCCAATGTGAAAGAAGGGCAGCACCTGTTTGTCCAAATAAGATCAAGAAAGGTCTCCAAGGAATATCTCCTTATGAAGTTCAAAGTTCTGCAAAGGAAATTGTGCATTTTAACATTTCTGTAGGAGTGTTGAAATAACTATCAGCAGGAGAATAGGTAAGGAAGGAGGCCTATTCCTCATCAAATATATACACAAGAAAATAGAGGAGGAAGTAGCCTGTGTTCAAGGAAAATTGGGATTCCTAATACAGATTAGACCAGCAGTATGACAAACAAAGAGCCAAGGCAACAAAACATATGGAAAAGGCACACCAGTACAACCGAGCATGAATTGAAGGTTTTTAGAAATTATTAATGAAGGAAAAAGGTGAGGTGAACTGAACAGATATTAATAAGCTTGAAAGGGCTATAGAGAACTTAGAAGACAACACTAATAAATTTTCTCAGACAGCCCAAAAGCCTAAGGTTTTGGTGAGATGGTCACAACAAGGTAAAATGAAGATAATAAGCCTCCATCATGCCAGTAGAAGAAGATCTCAAGGGACTGTGTGTGTGTGTGTCATTCTAGGGTTTACCAAGGTAAATATTTCACTGTCTCAAAGGGAAAGAATGCAAAATAATATCAGTGACAGGAAGGCCAAGCCTTCATTTGTTTTCATTTGCACTCAATGTTCAAAGAAATAAGGCATAGGTTGAAGAAAGAAAGCCAAACTGATTATGAAGTCCCTATTGGGTAAATAAATGTGTCAAACACCAAGAAGAATCAGACAGATTAAAATCAATATGTCATGGCACCTACAACAAAATAGAAGTGGCCAAAAGAAGTTAGCATACATGATGGTAAAAGCTGTGGTACTTATCAAAAATGGTTTTTACATACCTAAGAATCAGTGAAAAAGGGAAAAAACCATGTTCTCAAGTCACCCACAGTCAAAAAGGTTAAAGGAGGTAAAAACATGATTTGAACTTTACAATGCAAGCAAAGGAGGTTTTGACAGTGCTAAGCAAGCTACCACCAAAGGAAAAGAGCCACTTAGAAGTTTTAAGTCACTTGTAGGAAAAGAAAAAGAAAAATTAGTAAAGGTGACCAAGGCCAAAAAACATTAGAAAGTGGGTTTATAAGGGACAAATTTATTTTTCTAAGGCTATAAAGATAATTTTGGTTATCACTCATTTCATTTGTCATTTGAAAAGAGTGAAAAGCATTCAAGAGAGAAAATTTATGTGTTTCAATCGAATTCTGGGCAAGTTTATTGGTGCTATGCTCAGAGGCAGGTGCTGCGCTCAGAGCACTCGATGCTACACATAGAGCAGAAAGTGCAGTGTAAATTTACATTGCGCTATGCTCATAGGTGGAGGCGCTGCGCTTACAGTTGGGTGCTACCCGCAGGCCCAGTTTTTTCTGGCAGAGAGGCCCGATAGGAACGAAGTGCGTGCAGTGCTATGCTCAGAGAGCCCAGCAGGCCTGCACAAGGGTAGCGCTACGCTCAGAGACACCTGACCAGCCCAGTCTACCTGGAACTATGCTCATAGACACCCGACAGGCACTGGAAGGAACCGGCAGGCCTCCACGAATTGTGCAGCGTTGCGCTTAGAGCCTGGCAGGCCTGCACACGGGAACTTGACTAGCCCAGACTTTTTCTTGGCGTTGTGCTCTAGGCAGAAACCCTACTTCACTTACAAAGTTTTCAAAAAACACATGGGAACACCCTCCAAGCTACCTCCAAGTACCTGCAAACAAGTCAAAATTGGTAGGTGGTTACTTTCCTCATCCTCCAAGTGGTTTTTTTGATTTAATGGTTTAAAGAAATTGGTCACAAACCTAAAGGATAGAAACCATAATTATCATGGTAAGACCTTTGTTTTGACCTCCAAACAAGAAATTTATAGTTAAAGGGAGTTTGAATTAGGGTAACTGCAATCAGTTCAAGTTAAGCCCTCCTCCAAGTTCAAAACAAATCAGTGATAAACCCACCTCCATCTCACTCATTTACAAGAGTTGCCCTCGCCATCATTTCATTTCACTCCTCCTACCTCAGTCTCACAAGAAGGCCTGATTTTGTCTAAAGGAAACCCTAGTCATCATGTCAGGAGAAGAAGAGATTATGGGCAGTGATGGAGGCCAAGTGCCTATGAGACCAAAGCACAAGGGTGGGAAGGCTAATAGATTTGAGCCCCTAGACACTGTGGAGATTGTTATTCATCAGTAATTTTTTCCTTTGTATATGAATAAATGTTTGCCCTAGATTTCTGGAAACAAAGTTCTTGAACATTGTGAGTTCTAGAAATCTGACTGCCTTCATTATCCTTAAGATAATTTTTTTCACTATTTCATCATCCCATCATGTCAAGCTCAGCTCACCCATCCCATAAGACCCATCATGGGCTCATGCCACTCATTTTTTCTTTATTGTGTCACCTCTAACCTCAATCCACTATTTGTTTTAAGCCTAAACCCCTCTACTGCTACCTAGGGCCATCAAACAACCATCTCTCCTACATCTCCAGAAATGCCTCAAGCATTGATGATATCAAGATTGTCTCTATAGGATCTTTAGTTAAATCCAGTACATTGGATTTTGGATCTTCAATACATAAGTTTATCAAAACTCTATTTTACACCTAAAAGATCACAAAGTCTACTTTTTCAGTCAAAAATCCAAATCCAAGGAACCTTCCATTAGGTCACCTAGGGTTTCACAGGTCATAAGGTGGATTTGGTATTCTAAAAATCTTTGTTTTTCCTGTGTAAGGAGACTGCAATTCAAAAGATAAGAAGGTCAATCAGCTTGGTCTAAGACTGATAAATTTCATTCAAGAAATGCTTCCTTGGCGTAGAGCACAAATTCTGCAACGGACAGCTTCCCTTGTTTACATTTTTGCAAAACTGATCAAGGTTGCCATCAGCATCAGAAGAGGTAAGGTAATAGGATGAAATCATCACCAGGAGACATCCACAAACAAGAGAAAGGCAGCAGGCCTGTGTTTAAAGAGAATCGGGGTTTTTGTGATTGGTGACAAAATAGTGGTGACAATCAAGAAACCATCACAAAGACCACAAGGACAGAAGTCACCTCAAATCCACCAAGGACACATTGAAGATTTTCAGAAATAATAAATGATTTTAGAAGGGTTATGGAGAACTTAGAAGACAACATTGTTTACTTCTCTCTAACAGCCCTAAAACGTAGCATTTTGGAAGGTTGAACAGAGCAGGACAGAGCAAGTCCAAGATAGATGATAAGGCCTCCTTCTTAAACAACAGATGACATCCAAAAGTTATCCAAGGTAACCCTTAGGGTTTGTCAAAGGCAACATTTTTTCACCTACACCAAAGAGAGAAATGGCAAAGAAGATCAGTGTAAGGGCCTTAGTTTCCAAATATAGTTATAGGTATCCAAAATGATCAAGGGAAAGGAAAGCATAATTTAAGTGTCAAAATGAGAAATAAAGTTGAAACATGAGGTTACTGTTTAGAAAATTAGGTATCAAACTCCAAAAAGGCACTAAGGGATCAAAGGCAAATGTACTATAGGCACCTGCAGAAAATCAGAAGTGGCCATGTGAAACCATGGCACAGAAAACCAGTAAGGAGATAAAGGGACATGTCCAGGCCACCTACAATCAAAAATGCCAAAAGAGGACAAAGGCAGTGTTTTCAAGTTTGTCAACAGCATGCCAAAGTACAGTTTAGTAAGTGCCCAGATTTTCAAAGGTAAAAGGGGTGAAAAAAGGACATCTACATCAGCCAGCCATCAACACAAAGAAGAAAAGGTCCCTTACAAAGTCGCCAAAACACTGCAAAATATAAAGATATCAGTCAAAGAAAAAGATTAAAAACATAACAAAATTGGGTCTATAAGTTTAATTTATCTCTCTCAAAAAGGTATAAAGGTGTTTCAAATTCATTTTAGGCTCATTTAGCACTTGCAAAGAAGAAATAAGTTTCAAGGAGAAAACTAGGGTTTTCGAGCTAATTTTGGGCACAATTTTCTAGCACTACATAAATCGAAGGCGCTACGCAAATAGAGGGCGGCGCTACGTAAACAATCTCTCCTCCCATTCAAATTTACAAGGTGTTGCGCAAATATTACCGGGCGCTATGCAAACAGAGGCCCGACTCGCCCAAGGCCGACAGAAATGGCACGATCACCCGGCACACTGCATAATTTTTCAGGTGCTGCGCTAAACCAGCCACCCAACACCTCTACACGGGCCCGACACTTCGCCCGACACCTCTGCACAGACCGCCCGGTGCTTTGTAAACGGACCACCCGACAACCCTACACTGTCGGCACTGTGCTAACCAGCGTGTAGACCCTCCGGTGCTACGCTAACCACCGTGCAGACCCTCTAGCACTGCGCAAATAGTCGACCTGACAGCACAAGTATAGGTGCTACGCAAATTCCAGAACATTGCAAAAGCTAAAAAACCTTTGCCCTAATTCAAAATTTCATCCTGTGAGGTGCCTCCAAGGTTGTAGAAGGTCCAATAAATTGGTATGTGGTATCCTCTCTTTGTCTCCAAGCAATTTCTCAATTTAATTTTGGTCTTTAGTGGTTTTTAAGCTAAAAACCCTAGGAGGATAAACCCTAGGTCATGCACACTAAGGAGACCCTGTTCAAAGCCTTCTTGCAATCAGTTTAATGTCATGTAATGGTCAATAATTTTAGGTTCCTGCAAACACAGTTGAGAAGGGTTTCCTTAAGCTCCAAATCCACTATATCCTAAAGACCCTATCCTCCACATAACCCATCCTCCAAAGTTGATTCTAATCATCATTTTTCACCTTGTCTTCATCAAACCCTAGGTTTTCAAACCACCTCTCATATCAATATGTCAGGGGCTGAAAAAAATAGTGGTAGTGAAAGTGGTCAAAGGCCTTCAAAGTCAAAACATAAGGGAGGAAAAGTCAATAGATTGGAGCCTCAAAGCACTGTAGCCATCACCTCCTCTCCTAGGATTCTGTCATACTTCCAGAATACAATATGGTTTCAATTTTTTGAGAAGATTAAGCAAGTAAAGAGCCACCCTGAGCTCACAAGGCTCCTCATTCTCAACTTTCATAACAAGCGCTCAAACCTTGCAGGAGTATATTTTGAGATTTCAGCAGGTGTCATCTCTGAAGCCACAGGTATCCCTTCAGTAGGTGAGAAATGGTTTAGGAAGGGCAAGCTAGACAAATTTTTCTTTGAGCCATTCATCAAAACAAGATATAGAGGAGGTAGAAAAACATTTTTCCATTCTCACACCTCAAGCACAGATATGCCTCCTTGATGTTAGTTATCCTAAAATACTTCACTTGTGAAGGGAGGTACTCCGAGCTCTATACTTATCATATCAGACTCCTCATAAATTTCACAGGGATCAAAGAGTTCAACTTAACTTACTATATCTATAAGAGCATTGATAAAATGTCTTCTGTGGTATGGAGGAGGAATTACCCACAACAAATGAATAGCTTATTCCACCATACCCTGATCAATATGGTGGTCTTACATCAGTTGGAGCAGCAGGGTATACCTTGGGAGGTATTCATAGCACATGAAGTCTTCACAAATCCCCAGCCTCCTCGTCAACCAAATTTTCCCTCCTCTTCTGCATAAGCACCCTCATTCCAAGAAAATCTCCCTCCTTCCCCTTCTATTGATGCATCAAATGAAGAGGATGACAATGGTAGTGATAAACAAGAGGGTGACAGTGGCAATAATGAATAAGAGGGTGACAGTGGTGATAATGAACAAGAAGGTGATAGTGGAAATGAAGAAATTAGTAAGGCAGAGACATAGATTAATGAGGAAGAACAGGAGGATAATGACGATGAAGAAGATGAGGGAAATGAGCACAGCAGTGGTGAAGACAAAAGCAGTGATCATTTGGAGGATAGCAATGATGGTAATAATGAAAGTGAGCCAGCAAGTGATGAACATGAAGATGAGCAAGGAGATAATGAAAAAAAAGGAGAAGACATGGGGACAAATGAGGAAAACAATGATGAAAATGGGAGTAGTGATCATGACAAAGAGCCAAGTCATGATGAAGATAGTGAAAAAAAATTTGTTTCTATAAAATATGAAGCTGAAGGAAGTAAAGAGATTGAAAGTGAGAATGACATGAGCATTGGAAAAGAGGCAAAGGCAGAAAATGAGGCAGAAACAGAGTTTGAAGGAGATGGCATTGATAAAGAGGATAGTGAAAGATAGGAAAGAAAAGGAGATAGTCATGAAAACTTTCATGACTTTCATGACATTAATCAGCCTCTTAGTGACAATGAGAGTGACATCAGTGCAAGACATGATGAATAAAAGGACCCCAGTGATGAACAAGGCCAAAGTGATGAAAATACAGAGGCTGGTGATCAAATCAAATACCAAGATGACAGCAATGACAGCAGCCAAGAAGGTAGTGATGAGGCCTTTGAAGGTCAAGAAGACAATGATCAAACAGAAAATGAAGAAGCGGATACAGAGTTTGATGAAGAGGATAGTGACAAAGGAAATGCCACTGATAGGACAGTCAGTGAGGAAAAATACAGCAAGGGAGAAATTCATGACAACACTCAGTCTCTCAGTGAGCAAAACTATGATGACATGGCAGAAAAAAAATATGATCACAGCCATGATGAAAACATTTCCAAAACCACCATCACTCCTCTCACATGTGTAATATTCCAAAATTAGCATGCAGCTAATTGGAATATTATTTTTTGCTGATTTCACTTAGGAGATGAATAAATGGGTAAGAAGGCCCATACATTTCAGAAATAAGAATAAAATCCCTCATAGTGTGAAAAGGAATCAGCATAGGAGCGGGATTTCACACCCTCATGTGTGAAAAGGGACCTTTGCATGTGGACAAGGTCAAGTTTGACCAAGTCAACAACGTTGGGATAGGAGGTGGAGATCATATTAGGAGAAAACGCAGTGATAGTGAGATGAATATTACTTAGTGGAGGAAACCCTAATGAGTGGGACCCAAGGAGAGAGGGCTTCCATTTGTATAAAAGGAGGGCAAGGCAACCATAGCAAGACAGGTTATTGATTATTGATTTTATGGTCTACATGACTATTCTACATTCTTCAACTGTTTAGTTGAGATTGCTGTGCTACTTAGCACAAGGGTTCCTGTTTAGGAATTCCATCTCTTTTCTTGAGAGGCTTCTTGAGGGAGCTTTTACTTCATTTCTCCACATCCAGGCTTGAGGCCAAGCTACTTCCTTCAGCTACAGTGTAGTTTCTGTTTAGAGCTGGGTTGTGTTGCAGGGTGTTGCAGTGGAGGGTTGTCAACACCACTTCTGGAGCTAGTTTTTCATAGGAGGAAGCTTTCCTTCTCTTGGGATATAATCTAGGAGGGTTCCTGGGCAGATTTTCACATCTTTGGCATCAGGACAACCATTCACCATCCCTCACAACGCATTCACAATCTAGAACTGAGTTATTTTTGGAGGCAGTTGCTAGGGGGGTTCATTGAGCTCATCAGGAGGGTCTATTTCTGAGTAGAGGGATCAGCCTTCTATTTAGAAATACTATTGGAGGAGGACATCATAATTTCAGATATTCCATAGTCTCATTCTATTCAGATCCAGTTTTCAGTGACATCTCAACCCCAATGTTATTTGTCACAATGTATTTTTCTTGGTATTTCTAGCAATTTTTTCCGGGTTGGCTAGAAATCATGTATTAGAGCCCATATATTCTTCTCTGGGAATTTCTTTTGTTTCTATCAGACATATTACATTTATGTATGTTACGGTAGCAGCTACACTAATATAGACAGCGTTGTCACTGCTTTTCGGCATTCTATACAATTGCAGCAACTCGTGTGCTCATTGTTCTGATCATTGGAGGATTGTTCTTATGGCTTGAGTGGCTTTTCCCTCATAATATTTTTGTATATTTTTGCTGATATATTAATAAAATGATGGTTTATATTGATCCCTCTCTTTTTATGATCATATTTTCTATGTTTTACATTATTATGTCTTGTATTGCTGCATTTTCCAATTTGGAATATTACAACATGCACATAACAAAGGGGGTGAAGGCAAGTGTTTGCTGCCTCCAAAAGGAAAGGGGCCTTGCCATCTGCATCAACTCCAAGGCTTGACAAGGGTAAGAAACAAGTAAAGGTGGAAGAAGAAGATCCTGAAGTAGAAAGGGAGTTTGAAATTATTCATATAGACAGTGATGACGAAAATGAAACCAGAGTTTTAACTTCCCTCCTCCAAAAAAAAAAATCACAAATAGAAGACCTAGCAGCTGAGTTAGAGTGTGCAAAGGATTCCATCCACTTCTATCAGATGGAAAACAAGAAAATGAGTGCCCAACAAGCCATCTATGAGGCTAGAGCACTCAAAGCCCGGAAGGAAGCCCAAAGAGCACAATTGAAGTTAGAAGAATACATCGGCCCATATGAAGAAAGTGAAGGAGAAGAGGAACAACCTAGGAAGAGGCCAAGAACCATAGGGTTAAGTAAAGCATTGGAAAAATAGAAGGAAGATGAATCAGCCCTAGTAGAGAAAACTCCCCTCACTGAACTCCTTGCCATGGAAATTGAACATAATTGGGAGTCATGGACTGAGAGGGAAAAAATACACCTAGAAGCCAAGCTGAAGAAGGAAAATGAAGGTTTAGAGCTACAAAGAAAGAAGGCAACTGCAGCTAATTGGAATATTAGTTTTTGCTGATTTCAATTAGGATATGAATAAATGGGTAAGGAGGCCCATACATTTTAGAAATAAGAATAAAATCCCTCATAGTGTGAAAAGGGATCATCATAGGAGCTGGGTTTCACACCCTCATGTGTGAAAAGGGACCTTTGCATGTGGACAAGGTCAATTTTGACCAAGTCAACAGTGCTGGGATAGGAGGTGGAGATCATATTGGGAGACAGTGCAGTGATAGTGGGAGGAATATTCCCTGGTGGAGGAAACCCTAATGAGTGGGACCCAAGGAGAAAGGGCTTCCATTTGTATAAAAGGAGGGCAAGGCATCCATAGCAAGACAGGTTATTGATTATTGATTTTATGGTCTACATGACTATTCTGCATTCTTCAACTGTTTAGTTGAGATTGCTATGCTGCTTAGCACAAGGGTTCCTATTTAGGAATTCCATCTCCTTTCTTGAGAGGCCTCTTGAGGGAGATTGTACTTCATTTCTCCACATCCAAGCTTGAGGCCAAGCTACCTCCTTGAGCTACAGCACAATTTCTATTTAAAGCTAGGTTGTGTTGCAGGGTGTTGCAGTGGAGGGTTGTCAACACCACTTCCGGAGCTAGTTTTTCATATGAGGAAGCTTTCCTTCTCTTGGGAGATCAACTAGGAGGATTCTTGAGCATATTTCACATATTTTCACTTGGTCAACTTACTTTCCATCACCTACAGCACAGTCCCTTGCAGGAACTGCGTCATTTCTCATAGTGTTGTAGCAGGAGGATTAAACCTCTTGATCTTGAGATAGTTCCTTAGGGAAAAGGTCAACCCTTCTCCCGGAAAGCTAGAAAAAGGGATTATAATCTCTCTCTTGTACTATTCAGCTATATGTATGTAATGTTGCAGTAAGACCACATTATTTCAGAGCTGGATATGCAGATCTACTATTTTGTACTCAAGCTTTCAGGAAACCCTTGTCGGGTTATCTCCATAATGTATTAAGGAGACTAGATCTCTATTTTCTCAGCATATTGTTTAATAAAACTCCATATCTATGGTTTTATATCACATTGTTGCAGAAACCCTCATTAAATCACGCATTCACTTGCTTCAGAAATTCTATACGAATGCAGCAACTCATGTGCTCATTGTTCTAATAATTGGAGGATTGTTCTTATGGCTTGAGTGGCTTGTCCCTCATGATATTTTTGTATATTGTTGCTGATATATTAATAAAATGATGGATGTATATCGATCCCTCTCATGTCATGGTTAGATTTTCTATGTTTTACATTATTATGTCTTGTATTGCTGCATTTTCCAATTTGGAATATTACAACATGCACAGATCAAAGGGGGTCAAGGCAAGTATTTGCTACCTCCAAAAGGCAAGGGGCCTTGCCATCTGCATCAACTCCAAGGCTTGACAAGGGTAAGAAACAAGTAAAGGTGGAAGAAGAAGATCCTGAAGTAGAAAGGGAGTTTGAAATTATTCATATAGACAGTGATGACGAAAATGAAACCAGAATTTTAACTTCCCTCCTCCAAAAAAAAAAAAGCACAAATAGAAGACCTAGCAGCTGAGTTAGAGTGTGCAAAGGATTCCATCCACTTCTATCAGATGGAAAACAAGAAAATGAGTGCTCAGAAAGCCATCTATGAGGCTAGAGCACTCAAAGCACGAAAGGAATCCCAGAGAGCACAAGTGAAGTTAGAAGAATACATGGGCCCATATGAAGAAATTGAAGGAGAAGAGGAACAACCTAGGAAGAGGCCAAGAACCATAGGGCTAAGGAAATCATTTGCAAAATAGAAGGAAGAGGAATCAGCCCTAGTAGAGAAACTTCCCCTCACTGAATTCCTTGCCATGGAAATTGAACATGATCAGGATTCATTGCCTGAGAGGGAAAACATACACTTGGAAACCAAGCTAAAGAATGCAAATGAAGGTCTATTGCTGGAAAAAAAATATGGCTAAGAATTATGAAAAGAAACACAAGCTTACTTGTGCCAAGCTAAAGGAGGCCTTCCTAGAAGTCAAAAACCTAAAAAGGGAAAATGAGCACGACAGCCTTGGAGTTTTGGCTGAATCATGTCAACAGTTTCCCAAGATCTCTTAAGGAAGCTCCCCACCAAATTTGAGAAGATTTGGAGCAATTTATTTTTTTTGAGATTTTGAGCCTCATTTGCGCAGTGCCACTGGCACTACGAAAACACATGGAGCATCTCCAAGAGAAAAAATTTACATTTTTGGATTTCTCTCAACCTTCACATCATGTTCACCAAATTTCAGATGATTTGGAGCAGGTTTGACCCCTCAAAAGCTCAAAAAACCTCACTTTTTTCACCTTTCTACCACTGTTTTGGGCCTGGCAATGCGCAAATGACAGTCTAGAGATTTTTTAATTTTTGGCTAGGCTACAGGGGATGGGTCAGGAAAAAAAGCATATTTGAAAATTATACTCCTCAGGATTTCCAACGAGCCATCACGGAGCCAAATCCGATATCGGGAAGGGGTTCAAATCTTGGTCACAAAAGACCATATTTTCTGTTGAAGGTGGTGCTACGCAAATGGGCTGTGTAGTGTGATTTGGACCAAAATTCAACAAAACACACTCATTTATTAAAAATGATATTTTTGAGTTTTTTAAGGCAAAACAATCTAGAATTAGATGCAGGAAGTTATTATAGCATTTATTTCTTAGGATATTATGTGCCTTGGGCCTTGCATGGTCTCTTGGCCATAAATGACATTTATGGATGAATTTGACATTTTCCTACATTAATTAGGGTTTTTTCCCTCTCTTGCTAAGATAAATGGAGCATGAGGGCCTCAATTTAAATGTTGGAGTTTGATGAGCTTCAAGATAAATACATGGTTTTTATGAGCTTGGAGAAGAAATTGGTCTTGTGAAATTGATGAATGGTTTGCTTGGACTGATGATGGAGAAGCTTGTTTGCAGGATTCCTTAGCTTGGTTATTTGTGATGTATTCTTAATTTTTTCATGTTTTCTTGTTATCATATGTCTCGTTCTTCTTTATTTCAGTAGAGCAGATAAGTATAGGTTAATATATGCTCTTGGAATCACCTTAGTCCTCATGCCTTCTATTGTCTTGATGTTTTCCTCTGTTTGATTCATCTTAAGGAATTCTTAACTACTCCTTAGGCCCACTTAAACTTGTTTTTTTAATTTATGGATTAGTATGTTAGTTTAAAAATATGTTTCATGGCATGCCCTGCCTATTTGATGCTACCCAAAATCTGTCTTGAAACCTCTCTCCGAAGTATTGCTTGCTAGGTTAAGTCAAAGAGGTCTTGTTTCGATCTTGCCCTTTGCCCGTGCCTATCAGTTTGCTTCAGAGTTATTTATAACTTGATCAACAATGTTTAAGAGTTCCCTCTTTGCTTGATTAAATTTATTGTGCTAACTTATATGTTTTCCCCAAATTCTGAAGGTGAATTTACTAAAGTTAGAAGCTCTTATGCTTTCTATGTTTCACTGGAATGTTTACCTTGGATTTTTATATGTTTAAGTATTTTCATTGAGCTTAATGGTTTTCCCTACCTCATGAATGATATCTTTTGCTTATCTATGTTTAAGACCTCCTTGTTATAGGTACTTGACAAAAGATTCTTAATTTCCCTTTGCCCTACCTTATTCCTCAACTTGATGTCCATCTGACCTCGCTCATAACCTTAAGGATCCACTAACCTTGCTAAAATTGGCCCTGCACTGCACTTTGCCTCATCATTAAGACACTCATGACTTTCATTGACTCCATATCCCAATGATTTAAAGACCTCTCACTCCACCTATTCCACCTGCTCATTTTACCCAACCAAAACAATCAACAAACCCTACACTTAACAACTAGCCTAAAATCAACCATCTAAAGCAAACAAGAACACGTCCTTTGCACCTAATAGAGAGAGCCTTATTTGAGTCCAGGAAGGCTAGGTCCTCAGACTCCAAAGACTGGCTCCATGTTACCCTATCAATTTGGTTTTGCCAATTTTCCAAATCACGGGACCCTAACATACTGGCGATCACTGTGGGACATATGAGTACATAGTAGCATGAATACCTCTTACAGTCTCGTTAACCCTTACCAAATCATATAAAATCAACTGATAACCAAGAGTATAATATTTTTGTTTCAAATATCTTATAAAAATGATGATTCAGCTGTAGGACACTCTTACAAACCTTAGAGCTACAGAAAACAACTCAAAAAAACCCCAAAATATCCTTAGATTGGTTTTTGTTAGTTATTGGTGGTGGACCATCACCTCACATACTTAAAAAAAAACAAAAACAATATCCACCTGGTGACTCCACTAGCCTCCAGTAGGCCTATTACTTCACTAGTACTCCTTTGAATCCCTGGATTTGTAACAAGAAAACCCTGAGAAGTCTATAAACCCAGTTATATACTGTGAAATTTTACTAACCACTAAGAGAGGTCAGCTTTCTGAAAACAGTCCTAAACTTTCAGCCTCTCCACAATTTTGAATGTGAAATCTGGCTTCTCAAAGAGTTAGCACCAGATCTCACTCAGACCCAAACCCTCCCACCGTAGTTGATGACCCAGAGAAGATTTTGTGGCAAATTTCTAAATCTGAATATTCAACTACTAAGAGGACCATTCATAGAGCAAGATTCATCCCTGAACATCTTACATCCTTGCAAGACACCCAGTTTGACTTGCCCCACACAAGACAACTTTTCAGAGCTAAGTCACACACTAGTATTGACCAAACTGACCTTGAGCCCATAGATTCTTAGCAAAGTTCAAGTAGAGAAGCTTCTCCTTCCACCCCTCCTGAATTTCATCTCCACCATCACTTCAGCTCTTTCCATACCAGATCTACTCATAATCAACCTGCTGGCCCAAACACTTCCACTATACCCATCCATACCTCCATTGTTCAAACCACTCCACGTCATCCACCTCCACCTCTTACTAATCCTCCTCTTGGAAACCCTCCATTAGTTCCCATCATGGCATCTTGGTATTCCCCCTTGTTTTTACCACAACCTCTAATACCTTTTCCAAATGACTACCAATCCAAAATCCCTCATTTCATAGGATTTGAATCCATCACTGCCCAACAGCATGTAGATAGGATAAATGATGCATTTGATTACATGGAAATAGAGGAAGAAACCATTAAAATGAGGATCTTTGCACAAATATTAGGAGGTGAAGCCAAAAAATGTTTCAAAGCACTAACTCCTAACACCATTCATGATCTCCCTTCTCTCTACCAAACTTTCATAAACAAGTGGGAAATCAAGAAAAACCCCCTCCAAATCCTTTCTAAATATAACAATCTTAAAAGGAATGTAGGGGAAAGCGTACATGATTACTGCACCAGTTTTAATAGTGTCTACAATGCCCTCCCACCTCACATGAAACCCCCTCAAGGTCTAGCATTAGTGAAATTTCCTGAAGGCTTTGATACTGACATGACCTACCAAGTAAGAGAAAGAGATTACATGACCTTAGAAGACATGAAAAAGGGAGGTGTGAGTGTAGAGGCCAATCTCATTGAGAAAAGGGCTAAAATGAGGTCAGAAAAAAGAGTCACTTACAAAGATGAAATCATGCCTTCTACCTCTTCATCTGATGCCAAAATAGACAGCCTAGTTAGAACCATGGAGAGAATGATGGAAAGGATAAACTTGAGAGAAAGGGAAACTCCTAGGGAAAATGACCAACAAATTAGACATCCCTTTCAACGAAATTGTGAAGATGAAGAAGAAGGACAAATCATGGAATTAGAAGAAGACCATGTAAATGTGGTAGGCTCTAATAATGAAGATGATGTCTTTCTCACAAAAGAAGAACAAGAGTTATTTTCCCCAGATCAAACTGAAACTAACTATGAGGATTCTGAAGACTACCGGTTGGGGTTTGAAAATGCCATAATGGAAGTCCATAGGCAATATGACCTTAGGAGCAAAAAGAACTAGGATTCCCCAAAGAGAAACCAAACAGACAATGATGTTAGGAAGACACCATAACATACCCCTAAGAAGATAGCAGACAGTACTAACATCATGGCTAAGAAAACTGACCCAAACATCTGCAAAATCAGCCAGCCAAGTGGTGATTCAAGCTACCCTAGTGCCTCGACTAGTGGCCCTGACAAAACTATCTTATCTAGAGCCCCAACTTAGAATCAGCAAATAAAAAATGTAGAAAGATTCATGGCTGATAAAACTGATGTAAATATGTCCAAAACACAAATACCTTTCAGCTTTGAGGGAGAGATTTCTAAAATCAAGATAACCATGGCTGTCATTGAACTGGTTACTCAAGAAGTGTATAGGTCCCAATTTTTGAAGGTCTTGAACATAGGAAATGATACAAATACTCTGAACTTGGATGATGACAAACCAGAGCTACTGTTTGGACCCGAAGTAGATGGAAAATACCAAGAAGGATCCATTCCTCCTTTTTATGTGAGCCTAAACATACATGAAAAAATCCTACATAATCTCATGCTAGATTTTGGTGCCTCTCACAACCTCATGCCAAAGGTAGTGATAGAGAGATTAGGCCTAGAAATAACCAGACCCTACAAATATATGTATTCCTTCAATTCAAGCAGAGTTAAATGCTTGGGCCTAATCAAGGATTTATGTGTCAATATGACACAAAAACCGGCTAAGAGCCTAGTCATGGACATAGTAGTAGCTGACATTTCCCCCAAGTATGGCATGATTTTGTCTCGATCTCTTGGGGGCAAGCTTGGGGAGCCTTCAACTTGACATGTCTTATGCAACCATCCATGTTTTTAACCAGACCTGAAGACTATACTGAGAGTCCCACATGAAGCATATGGTAAGTAGCCCAGATAGACCAAACAACACCCCTATCTATTCCATTCCTTCAAACTTAGACTCATTCATCTTGTATAATGAAAATGACATCGGTGGACAAGTGGGTGAGAGTGACAAAGATCTAGACCCTCCACAATAGTCAAACTTGTTTCTATATGATGAACTTGACAATCAAAACTATCATGACCCTGAACAACCACATGATGATAAAACTTAACCTGACTTTCTGCAAGGGGAACAAATTGTCATTAAAAATGAAATTTCCAAACCAAAAATCAGTTTAGAATCTGAAACAGGTTTCTCAAATGAAGGACAAACCTCAAAGAAAAAACTTTTTCCTTTTGCCTTTCCAAGGTGTTGACATACAATTTGTTGGCGAGAAGTCAAGTCTCGCGGACAAGACCCAGGTTCAAGAGTTGTGGCCAACAAAAGGGGTCCGGTGTAGTCTAGGAACACGCCGGCATTTTCACCCTGCTCTGGAGAGCAGTGCGTCTCACCCGAGGCGTGCCGCAACCACATGCAAAAGGGGATGAGATCAAGGGCAAGGAACAAACCCGCAACTAAAGAAAGACGGTTCATCCATTCATATATAAAGTTATATGCGCAAGATTACTTAATAAGCATTGCAGACATTCATAAATAAAATTTTAAACCAGCGTAAACGCATTACATGCACATGAACACCTTATTGAGACAGCAACCTTCCATTGTATTAATCTCTTAGCCCAATACATGATTACATGGCAATCTTCCTGTTAACTCACAAAGCTGATACAGATGAATCTCAGAACAGAAGGGTAGAATAGAGAAGATAAGAAACCATATGAAGCACATGCATGAATCCTCCGCAGCTGCTCTGCGCATCCTTCCTCGTCTCTGGCCTCGCGACTTCTTCAGTACGCATTCAACTCTCTGCATTCAACCCCCTTTTCAGCCGGGTGACTGTTATCTATTCACCCGCCCTCGCGACTATCGGCTCCTCTGCGTCTTCACTTCGGCTTCTCTCAGCTTCTCTTTTGATGTCTGCGTGTTCCACTTTCTGTTTTCTGCTGTGTTTCCTTCATCTGCACTTATCTCCATTCTATCTCCAGCTATCGAGTGCTTCCACGCCACCTTGATAGCTCCGCAACTCCTGGTAGTTGCGGCGCGGTCGCGGTTGCCATGTGTATTTATTCCGCAACTCAAAAAGGGTCAAAACTCAAAATGTCTTGGCCAATATTTCAAAACTAAACAAAAACAAGGGCCCCAACAGGCCCCGACCACAATTCCTTGACTCGTCCGCGAGTCAATCACAAATAACAGTTTCTATTTCCATTGCCCCGCTGGCACCCGTACTCTGCTCTGCTGTGCCTTCGCCCTGCGCCCTTTCCTGCTGTGCTCCGCCACTTGGTTGTTCAAACAAGGGCCCCAACCCCGGGACCCGGCGGAGCGCTGTGTCTCTAAGCTCTGTGAAGGCCGCCACCGCTTGCTGCCATTCCTGCATAAGCAGGTCAGCTTCTTGAGAGATTCGGTTGGCGGCGGCTTCGTCTATGGGCGTCAGGGCAGCCCCGAATAGCGTGGCGAGCTGGGCTTCGGCCTTGGCAACCAGCTGGTTCATAGCATCAGCATGGGTGTGAAGGGGCAGACGAATCTCCCGGATGACATGTTTTGCCGCTGCCGATTCGGCCTCAGTCTGCTGTATGTGAAGTTCCATCTCGTCCGACTGGGCATAGAGCTGGTCTAACCTTGCTGGGTCCATAGTTTCCTGAATGTCCCGGGCAATATATTGCAGCTGGGCAGCAATAGGCTGCGTCTTGACCGTTAGCGCTAGTGAGCACTCCTGCAGACTTCGCAGAAGGGCAGAAGCCGCGGCTGCAGTGGAATGGAGAGTTGCTTGTAGACTGACTGCCTGCATCTGTTTGGCAGTCACCTGTCCTGAATGGTCACTGGGTGGATTTGGAAGGGTAGGCCGTGCGGCTAATGCTGCTTGGAGTTCCTGGTTCTCCCTGCAAACAATAGTGAAAACTTCCCTGAGGTGGTGAGCCTGTAGTGCTATACTTTCCTCCTCTATACCAGCAGGGAAAGGGGCATAGTGAGCCCTTGCAGCGGGCCATACGCTTGAGAGCGCCTGAATAACAATTTTGGCCTGCTCCTGGAGGTTGGTCTTCTCCCGCAGCAACTGATTGCGCTGTTCAGTAAGCGCCGTGATCTGATTCCGCTGCTCGGTGCACCGCCGCTGTAGCTCTGTGTGAATCTGCTCAGCCTTGAGGGCCGCCCGCTGAATGAGCAGGTACAGCTGTGCTGGACTCCATTGTTCTGTATTGGTCATGCTGGGTGTGCCCTGCTCCGGCACCCTCTCATGCGAAGGTTGGTGGCTGGCCGCTGGTCGGCTGGAAGTTTTTGGAGGATGGACCAGCGTCTGCTGCTGCACTGAAGTGGCCATCTCGGACTCCGGCCGGTCCTGCTGCATGGTCTGCTCTGGGGGCGGGGCAGCCGAATTAGCCCCCCCATTCGTGAACCTGGTAGATATAGTAGCCTGAGGGTCCGGGGCCGTGGCCACGGGATCAACCGGTGGTATCATGGCTGCAGTACTGGAGGTGACTTCCACCCCGTGGTCACCTCCAAAAAGTTCCCGGATCAACGAATCTGACACAATGGCTGATGAGTTGGATGGATTGGGGGAGGTGGCAGGTGGTCGGACAGTGGGAGCGGTGGACGGAGTGAAAGAAGTGGGAGGGAGGCGGAGGTTGAGGAACTCTGCCGAATCGATTAGAGGTTCCTCTGGAATCAAAGTTGCTGTGGGCGGAGTGGCTGGTGGATCATCCTCCGTAAGATCCACCACTGGATCTGTGACCGTAGTGCGGGCCATCTTGGATGGAGGTGGGTCGGAGGAATCGAGTTTAGGGCCCGGTTCACCCATTGGTGTGATGAGGGGGGTGGCAGAAGTGAACAGGTTAGTGGGAATGGGGGAAATGAGGGGGGCGGTGTTGGAGGGACCATGAGACCGATTAATATGAAATTCAGCAAAAGAGGTAAATATAGGGGCACCACTCGAAGCAACTTGGGTGGCCACGTTAAGTCGTCGTACCTGGTCGTTGAGGTGCTCGACGATCGGGACCAGCACTTCAGGTAGTGCCGGTGCGGTCTCAGCTGCTTCTTGTGGAGGGTCCGCCGCAACCTGTGAGAACCCCGCTGCGCCGGTCGCGGCAGGCCGCTGTGCCGGAAACATCCCCTCAAAGTTATAGCGGGTGATCCCGTCGCGGACGTGCTTGACAACCCCCGGCCACGTAGAAACCTCTCGGTGAAAGGTGTCGTCATTCAGCTGGAACCGGAGGGGCGCCATGTGAAATGTGGCGGCCGGCACACAAGTTGGCCGGATGAAGGTGTGCCTGTGGCTGACCCCAAACCACACCTGCTCACTGTACTCATCCAGCAAGGGCCTGGGCACCCGTTGCTGGTTGGCCACAACATCGGTCATCATCCCGTACCACGCCCGGAACGCTGCCGCGTTCACCTGTTTGGTGCTGGGATCCATGGACACCTGCCAGGGGGTGTATTTCATCGCAAGAGGCTGGCTTATGGTCGTCTCCGCCGGCTCCCGGATGGGAGGAAGGTGCCATTTCCACATGGCAAAGGCTAAGATCAAGTAGCCATAAATGAAAGTGGTGGTACGCCTATAATTTTCTTCGCAGGCCGCGAAGAGTTCCTTCAACACGAAAGAGCACCAATTCAACTTGGCGCCCCGGGTGCAGTGCTCTGCAATGGAAATTGTGTCCAGGGTGCATTCTCCCTTCGTATAGTGGCGCATCGTCTTGCTAGCGATCAGGTAGCAAACAAACCAGATTTCTGGTTTGTTGATCAGGTCAATTTTGGCACCTTTGCCACCCCGGCGAGTGCCATACTTGGTGTACAGGTCGGAGTCACCCGACTTTCGGGTGCGCTTGGAGGATGTCTGGCCAGCAGCGGAGAAATCTGCACCGTTTTGAGACAGCCCTGTAAGCCGATGAATGTCTTCGGCATGAATTGGGATTTCTTCGTTGAGCCACAGGGACCCGTTCTGTACCCGACTGAGGAGGAACCGGGTGCATTGCAGAGCCGGTCCCGTAGTTTCGAAAACTGGAAGAGACCTCAAATGCATCAAGGTCGACTGCTGCAGGCCCCTGAATTCTTGTCGCATCCGACTGTTGGAGATGCTGCCTGGCGTGTAATGGTGCTCCATGTAGGTCTGCCAATGGAGGTGAGGAAACTCAGTCGGGTCGGACAAGTTGGCGTCCATACATGTTGCATTGTCATACTTGCCGACCAGCGACTCTACGCGGTGAATTCTGTTGTCTAACGCTGGTTCAGGGATAGATACGATAGCCCTCGGCATCTTGGCGCGACGCTGGTAAACTTGGAGTGTTCTTCTGGAGTTCTCTGCTGAATGCGGTGCGCTTCGATGCTGCAAATGCTCTGGAGACGCTGCAACTTACAAATTGAATTGGTCCGTCATTCTCGTGTTGTTGATCTTCATGCACATTATGGCATCCGCTGGCACGCACGGAGTTGATGAGACTCCATAACGGCAATTAATTCTTGCTATCCTTCGAGGCTGCGATAATCGTGCAATCAATCGCATGCCTGTATGTAATCTGACAGTTGATGACGGCGTCATGGGAAGATGGGCGGACTCGACGGCTGAGGGAACTGCGGGTGATGGCAAATGATTACGGTACGATTACTGTCTATTATGGTAATTTATGAACAAATCTGAGCGATCCTACGGACTGACAAAAGGACTGACGGAAATGACCTGGACTGACGCTGGCACGGGGATGGATCCTACGCGAATGACACGCTGGCCTGGCGCTGCGACATGCTGGACTGGTCCGCCCCGACCACAGTTGGTTGCGGTGAGATACCCGCAACTGACCAATTATTTTGACAAACTGCCTATGAACGGAAAAGACTCTCTATGCTCATCCCAGTTGCGGGAGAGTTATTCGACTAAGCTACTCTACGGGTTCTCTCGGATGTGAGAGTTATTGATGAAAAGTGAAAGATACCTACTCCTGGTAGGGTTTCAGGCGTGCGCCATTCACCCATCCGGGAAGAACTGTGTCGTCCAGCTGTGCCAACCGAACGGTGCCTGAGTCGCGGATCTCGATGACAAAGTACGGTCCCAACCAGTGCATCTGGAGCTTGCCTGGAAACTTCTGGAACCGGCTGTCGTACAAGAGAACTTTGCCGCCAACTTGGAAGGCCTTAGTTTTGATGTGGCGGTCGTGCCACGCTTTCTGCCTGGCCTTCTGAACCTTCTGGTGGAATTCCGCGAGGAATCAGGCCTCATCCAGCTCCTGTAGCTCCTGGAGGCGTTCCCGAAGTGATGCCTCTTCTAAGAATTGAAGGGACGTTGCGATCAAAAGACTGGGTACCGTGAACTCAGCGGTAATCATAGCTTCCCGGCCATACACCAACTGGAATGGCGTCTGGTTGGTCAAACGTTTTACCGTGGTCCGGTAAGCCCATAATTTCGCTGGTAGCCGCTCGTCCCAGTCGTCCCGCTGAGCATTGCAAATTTTAGTCAAGCCCTTTTCAAGAATCTTATTGAAGGCTTCCACCGTACCATTGGCCTGTGGGTGGTATGGGCTGCTTTTATGATGCTGAATCATAAATGTGTCCAGAAGTGACTTGACCGTGGCATTAATGAAATGCGTACCCTGATCGCGGGTCAAGCTCCGTGGGCAGCCAAAGCGGCTGATGATGTGTTCAAAGATGAACCGAGCAGCGGTCTCTGCCGAGTAGTCGCGTACCGCTGCCGCCTCAGCCCACCGGGTGAGGTAATCCGTTGCGGTGATGATGTACCGGGCTTTGGAATGGCGAGCGATTGGTGCGATGGGGCCAACGAAATCAACAACCCACTTTTCAAACGGCCGCAACACATGCACTGGGTGTAGCGGGAGCTCGTCCCGGTGCGAAGGCCTTCCCGTCCGCTGGCAAACATCGCAACGCTTCACATAGGCCTTACAGTCTACGTGTACCGTCGGCCACCACAGGCCAGCTTGGAGCACCTTCCTTGCGGTAGGTTTCGCACCCACATGCCCTCCCGCAACACCACTGTGACATTCCCACATCACTGCTTCCCGTTCATGGTCAAGAACACACCTGCGCAACACCTCATCAAGCCCCAATTTGTACAGCTGCCCCGCGATCAATTGGTAGTCGGCCGCCCGGACAACAAGGTGGCGTTTCTGAAGCGGGGTGTAATCCTCAGGGCACTGTCCCGTGATCAGATACGTGGCAATGTCAGCCAGGTAATCTGGTATTGCCTCAACGCGGAAGAGGTCAACATCCGGAAGATGATCGTCCAACGAGCCTTCATTCTCTCCCGTCTCCAACCTAGATAAGTGATCGGGACCCACATTCAACCTGCCAGGCTTGACAATCACCTCAAACGTGAACTCCTGAAAAAGTAGAAGCCATCAACAGATTCTTCCTTCCAACACAGGCTTATTGACCAGATATTTCAATGCAGAATGGTCCGTGAAAAATGTAAATTTGCCGCCCAGAAGATAGTGGCGGAACTTCTGGAGAGAGTACACCATCGCCAACGCCTCCCGCTCGGTCATGGTGTAATTCTTCTCCGCATTCGATAACCGTCGGCTGGCGAAGTATACGGGGTGGTCAACTGTCGTGTCCCCGGGTTGCGCCAATACAGCTCCAAGTGCAATTCCGGACGCATCAATATGCACATGGAACTGCTTATCCCAGTCGGGATGAACAAGTATGGGTGCCGTCGCCAACTTCTCTTTCAATGTGTCAAGTGCCTTCCTGCACTCCGCCGTCCACTCAAACGCTTCTGACTTCCACAACAGTTTCTCCAGAGGGGCCGTAATTTTGGCGTAGTTGCAGATAAACCGCCTGTAGTATCCTGTGTGCCCGAGAAGTGCCCGCAACTGCTTCACGGTCTCGGGGGCCTCCATGTGGACGATGACCGCGACCTTGGCAGGATCAACGCAGACCCCTTGCTTGCACACCACGTGGCCCAAGAGTGTGCCGAATGGTATTGCAAAAATACATTTCTTCAAGTTCAAGGAAATCTGCAGCTGGCGACACCGGTCGAACATAACACGCAACAGGGAGGCGTGTTTCTTCAGCAGGCTGTAAACAGTCCAGTCGTCCATGTAGACTTCCAGGAACTTGTGAATGTACTCCTGGAAAGCAGCAATGAAAATCCGGGAAAACACAGCCGGTGCGTTCTTCAGACCAAACGGCATAACGTGGTATGCGAATGATCCCCACTCAGTGGTGAATGTCGTCTTTGCTTTGTCTTCCTCGGCGATGCGCACCTGATGGTAGCCCGAAAACCCATCAGTGAAGGAATAAGCTTCGTTTCCCGCGACATGATCTAGAACTTCATCGCTGAAGGGAGTGGGAAACGGGTCATGGATACAAGCATTATTCAAGCTCCGGTAGTCTACACAGACCCGGATCTCCGCTTTGTCCTTCTTGTTCTGGATGACAATCGGACTCACCCATTCCGCTTCTTCTACTGGAAAGATGAGACCTGCAGCCAGCATCTTGTCAATCTCCATCTTGACCTTCTCTTTGATACGTGGATTCAACCGGTAGGGTCGGTGCTTCACCGGCCTGGCCCCCGGTTTCAGTGTGATGCGCATCTCGCCTAGATCCCCCTTGATTCCCTTCAGGTCCGCAACTGATGACGGGAACAAGTCCTCGTATTCCCGGAGGAGGCTGAAGATTTCTTTTGTTGTCTCCTCGTCCCAGTAATCTCCCACCGTTGCCAGCTTAGGATTATCCTCCGTTCCAATGTTCAGTTTCTTTGTCTTTAGCAGCTGTAAATGGACTCCTTCAGTCGTCGGCTCTTCACTGATTCTCCGCTCTCCTTCCTTTTCGTCAAAATAGAGATGCCTGAGGTCCTCCAAACTATCGTCCTCCGGATCGCCATCAATCCGGTGACAGACCAACTCGCGCCTGACCTCAGGTCGTGACACAGCAGGGCTCTTATCGGGCTTAGGCTGGTGGAAAAACAAGACCTCCTTGATTTCCTGTAGGGCCTGAGACTCCTGCGCCATCTCCCCTTCGAACGAGAAGCTCAAAACAAACTTGTCCGCAACTTCCTGCCAAGAGCGGGTTTCTCGTTTCCGCTCTTCCTCCAGGTACCAGGCCTGGGAAATGGTGCCCAGAGAGTGGATAAACCTGTGGACCCACAGTTCCTCAGGGTACCGGGTGCTACGCCACTGTTCTTCGCAGGCCCGCAAATGGTGTCGCGGGTCTGAATTCCCATGATACTTGAGCGTGCTGGCGGGTCCTTCATCCTCTTTAAAGCGTGCCTGCAGAGCATCCACCACACACTCCCATCGCAACAGAGTGTTGCGGTGATTTTTCCACCATCAAGCCGACGTTGACTGCAAGGCCACATCCAAAAGAGCCATCCGGCTTTCAGCTGGGACCCGATCTTCCAGTTTGGCAATAAAAGTATTGACTGCTTGCATGTTTGATAATGTGGGATATCCGCGGATCTCAGTCCCTACCCACCGGACCTGAGCGATGGAGGCACATCTCCGCGTGGTGGTCTCATATCCCCCTTGCTGCCAGTCTTCCCAAGCGAGTTCGGATCTGAGCTCCGAGCTCTGTACACTCCGCCAACTGACAGAGCCAGTTGCGGTCGGGTTAATATAATCGTCCCGCTTCCCTGCAGTCATCTGATAGAGATGGTCCATTATCTGAGCATCCTCCTGATTGTCCACTGTTTCTGTATATTGCGGGCCATGATACGGGTCGAGAGGCTGGGTAACCCGTACCTCCCCATCCTCAAAGATCATCAGCTCCTTCTTGAGGTCGATGATGGCGTAATTCTCAAAAGCCCAATCAATGCCGAGTAAAGCAGGATAGGGATCCTTGTCGCCCATGATATCAATAACCTCAAAATCGGTGTATGTCTTCACCCCCACAACATCGACCTCGACTCCCTCGAGCCGGCCGATTGGTAAAATGCAGTACTGGTTCGCCATCCTGAGTTGGATTGGCGAGTGGGTTAGCCGTGGCCTTCCAAGAGCCTCCCATGTCTTTCGTGGCAGTATATTGACGTCGGACCCCAAGTCCAACATGGTGTCGCTGATTTGGAACCCTGCGACCTGCGTGTTAAGCCGGAATTCCTTGCCTGTTCATTGCTTGTTCCACTTGACCCTTTGCACGTATTGAGGGCTAGCGTCCGCCGGATCTCTGGGTTCTGTGCGCCCCTGCAGCGCTCCGTCCAAAGCATGCTTGAGCTACTGCCGCAGCACAGCGTTATCAACAATCCTGAGGAATAGCCGGAGCCAATCCTCGACCATAGTATCTGCGACGTTCTGCGCACCGGCTTCTGGCCGCCTGGGCTCCTCCAACCCTCCCTCGTTCTGCAACTAGGCGAATGCCTCAACCGCCTCCTGAAAATACTTCTTCTGGACTTCGGGCCTGATCAACTTCTTTGGGGATGCCGGCCGAACCACTCGTGCTGGCTCCTTCTCGTGGGCATCCTCTCCAGTCTTCTTTCCGCCCCGCGTTACTATCGCGACATTCTGCATGTCGGGGGTTGCGGCCCCTCGCAATTCTGAGTTTATCAGATTCGCTCCCCTCTGCCTCACCCGTTCCTCCCACTTCTTGATGAGCTCCGGACAGTCTTCTGTAGCATGGGCGTTGACCCGGCACTGGGAACACCAGGGTCGTCGCGGAAGGGGACATTCTCGAGCCACATGACCCTCCTGGTCACAGTTGTAGCATTTTACCGGACCGCGTCCGCCTGTTCGGCCTCCCCGCATGCCGCCACCTCTTCCCCTTGGAGCCTCGTTCACCCTGTACAAGGGACGATCCAATCGATCCGCAAGTGCGTCAAGCGCCCTGCACTGCTCAGTGTTGTGAGTCGTAGACACACAGAATTCACAGTATACATTATTCGGGACCGTGGAGTACTTCTGTAATATCGGGCACATCCGAGGAGGATGCCCCATCGTCCGGAAAATCTCACAGTACTCTGTGGTGGAGGACCCTGGTTGCGGTGGGAACCCCGCAAAGGTCTGTTGCGGCTGGTAGACTCCCTGCGGGTTCATCCCCGCACCACCCCCTGGTGGTGGACCCCCCTGGATTGCTGCGACCGAGGGTCCTGCTCCTGTGCCGCGCAACCGAGGACATTCGGTTGCGACGTGGCCCTCGACTAGGCAATGTGTACACCAAACATTCGGTCGCGCTGGTCTCACCGGCTGAAGTTCCTTGAGCTTTTCGGTCAAGCTGGCGATCTGGTGTTGCAACCCTACCAAAGAAGGGTCTTGCGGGGCCACCCCCCCGATATTCCTGGGGGTAGCCCGCCATGGCTTCAATCTTCATGGCCTGCTCCAAAGCGTCCTGCAGATTATCAATCTTCTGCTGAGTAAGAGGGGTTCGTGTCAAGGGGAGTAGAGCCTTGATGAACCAGTCCCTCTGGTGGTTTGGATCGATCGGGTAGTTGAGTTTCCCGATCGCATCCTTGAATCGCCGCATCAACTCCCACGCGGTCTCACCTTCCTTCTGCTTAATTTCCCACAGCTCGGACAGGCCCTGCTGGTCTGTCTGGGGAAGCTTGAATTCGCGGACAAAATCCCGCTTTACGTCCGCAATTACGGGGTTAGGGTGCGCCTCGGACCACTTGATGAACCAACGCAGAGCTCTCTCTCTGAGCGTGGTTTGGAATTCTATTAACTTCCCTGCATCCGGCGTCTGTCGAGCCCTCCAGATGGCTTCGCACAGATACCAGTGTTGTTCTACGTCGTCATTGCCCCGGCCAGAGAACTCTGGATACCGGGTGAAAGATCCAGCCATGTGTACTTGCGGAGAATTAACCAGGATAAAACCTCCCGGTCCTGGTTGCGTAACGGTCCCTCTAGGGAAAATACTACTACTAGTAACGCTGCTGCTACTGGGCGTTACCGACGCCGCTGAACTACTATATGACTGACTTAATGCTTGTAACTGAATAAAAATATTTCTTAAAGGTTGATAAAGTACCAGGGGAAGGTCGGGATCCTGGCCATGCGAAAGGTGGGACGTAGGGCTGCCTGGAGGGGTGGGTGCCGTCTGATCCTGGAACATCTGCTGCATCACGCCGTGCCATTCATCATCGAAACTTTCTTCGGGCTGCATCTTTCCATTATCTTCGCTAGTCGTTACTTCTCTTTCTCACGTCGCTGGGCTCCCATGCACCCACTGCACTTCCACTGCTGTCCCGTCTTCTTTCCGGGTATCCAAACCCATAACTCCCGTCCTCTGAGGCGCCTCCTTCTGATTTTTCCTCTCGATCTCTCTTCTCTTCAAATCTCTCATTACCCTTCTTCGCCACCTATCGGCGATCTGTGCCCGCCGATGCGCACGTAACTCCCGCAACTTGCATGCGGCCTCAACGTCCATCCCCCGCTCCCCACTCTTACAGTCTACACAGCATCGGTCCCCTCAATCCTTCCCCCAGTACGGGTGGTTTACTCTTCCATACTCGTTTTGTGGAATTCAATCAACCCTTCGTCCACCATCAGGGCTTTGATCCACAGCGGAATCTCCTTCAACAGCTTCCCCCTCAGCCCTGAGTGAAAAACAGCCTCGGCCTTCGAGAAGGACTGGTAGCACTCGGCAACAAACTCCACAGCGTACCCTTCCAACGTGGTCCTTACCCAGAAATCCACTGCGCGGGTTAGTTCAGTATCTACCCGATGCAGTGCCACGAGGTCGTCGTGCGTCCACCTGCGGTTTATCTTTCGCAAGCCTTCTTGGGGCAGCGTCGCTCGTAACCTCCGCAACCAATTGTAAAGGTCCGTAGGGAACCTTCCCCAGAAAATTTCGTACGTATCACTGGCTGAATCAGAGAAAAGAACGAGCTCCTTGATCGCCGCCTCCTTTTTCTTGGTCAGCTTTGCTTGCTGAGCAATGAACTGGTCAAGATGATCATCCCACCATCGCCGTATTGCTCCTTCAAAAATCCTCGATACCATGATCTAGATCCCCTCAGAACATGCAGGTCCCGACAACGGAACCATTTGTTGGCGAGAAGTCAGGTCTCGCGGACAAGACCCAGGTTCAAGAGTTGTGGCCAACAAAGGGGTCTGGTGTAGTCTAGGAACACGCCGGCATTTTCACCCTGCTCAGGAGAGCAATGCGTCTCACCCGAGGCGTGCCGCAACCACATGCAAAAGGGGATGAGATCAATGGCAAGAAACGAACCCGCAACTAAAGAAGGACGGTGCATCCATTCATATACAAAGTTATATGCGCAAGATCACTTAATAAGCATTCAGACATTCATAAATAAAATTTTAAACCAGCATAAACGCATTACATGCACATGAACATCTTATTGAGACAGCAACCTTCCATTGTATTAATCTCTTGGCCCAATACATGATTACATGGCAATCTTCCCATTAGCTCACAAAGCTGATACAGATGAATCCCAGAACAGAAAGGTAGAATAGAGAAGATAAGAAACCATATGAAGCACATGCATGAATCCTCCGCAGCTGCTTTGCGCGTCCTTCCTTGTCTCTGGCCTCGCGACTTCTTCAGTACGCATTCAACTCTCAGCATTCAACCACCTTTTCAGCCGGGTGACTGTTATTTATTCACCCGCCCTCGCGACTATCGGCTCCTCTGCGTCTTCACTTCGGCTTCTCTCAGCTTCTCTTCTGATGTCTGCGTGTTCCACTTTCTGTTTTCTGCTGTGTTTCCTTCATCTGCACTTGTCTCTGTTCTATCTCCAGCTATCGAGTGCTTCCGCGCCGCCTTGGTAGCTCCGCAACTCCTGGTAGTTGCGGCGCGGTCGCGGTTGCCATGTGTATTTATTCCGCAACTCAAAAAGGGTCAAAACTCAAAATGTCTTGGCCAAGATTTCAAAACTAAACAAAAACAAGGGCCCCAACACCTCACTTGGCAGAAATATTTGAGAATCTAGATCAAAAAATTCGTATGTTCTTACCTTACATAGACACCTCATCATCTAAGAGTTATGTCCCTTCAGAAGAATTGTTGACTCTTATAAATGTTGTTATGGATCCTAAAGGGAAGTCTGTTGAAACTGATATACAGGAATATAATGTAGGCAGCCTAAGAAGACCCAAAATGATTAAGTTGTCCAGAACCTTTCCATTTCCCAAAAAATTGAAATACATAAGGTTATGCAAGAAGTTTCAGGATGCTCTTGTATACAGAAGTAAAAGCTTAAAACCTCATGACATAGACATTGTTCCTAAGGGGTCTTATTTCAAGAAAAACCATGAAAACATTGAGCAAATTATGTCATTAACAAATAAAGCAAGCGGATGCAGGATGTCTATAGACTTTAGGTACCTAGGCAAAGCCCCTATAAAACACAAATTCCCTCTTCCCGAGATAAATCATCCTATGCCAAGGGTAGGATTTTCTATCAAAATGAAATTGCATGGTAGTGTTTCAGGTCATCATGAGATGATACCACTTAAATCAATCAACACGAATACATTTTCAAAATTTCTTAGAATAACTACATGCTTGACCAAAGTTTTCTTGGGATAAGAAGTACTGAAGACACCTTCCAAATATTCAAGGCACCTGTTGTTAAATTCTTCACTATGATATACATGGATGACTTCATCATATATTTTGAGGCTAATCAAAAACACCTTCTCTACCTACTGAAGATCTTTGACAGAAACAACTTCTGGAAGCAAGACTCAAAAAGGAAAAACTAAGGAGAGCACTACTTATTTAAAAATCTATGGAAAAATCTTTATACCATGTTTTCAAATGAAGGTAGCTATGATTTCTATTTACAAGAGCTGAATGAACAAAGAATGTTAAGAGATCCTTTGGAGGACAAGATGCTCAAGTTCCATTGCTATCAAGAATCATAGTTTAAAGGTTTTTTATTGTATATAATCATTACATAAGAAAAAATCACAAAGACAAAAAAACATAGAAAGAAAGGAAAAGAGGGCAGATTTGAAAAGAGGTACAACTCCATACCCAAAAAATAGAACTACTGAAAGTGTGCAAGCCTAAATTCCATTGCTGGTTCATAATCATGCCTAGCCTAATCATGTCTGAACATGTTTTCAATTTATTGTTGATAAGTTAGTGAAATATAGTTAGTCAAATCATTCAAACTTGACTTGTTAAAATATAGATTAGGAAAAAAGGATACTGGTTCCACATGCTTAAAACAAAACCAAGGAGAAAAATGATGATGAATAGAAAACAAATGTATCACAACCCTTATTTTTCTAAGTCTTATTTTGTACAAAAATAACATTTGTGCGCAGCTTTTTTTATGCCACAAACCCATGGAAAATCAGATTGCCTAATCCTGGTTTGACCATGTTTTGAATTCCATGTCAGTATAGTAGAGAATAAAGTTTTTCAAACAACTTAATCTTGACAAATTATTAGACTAGGTAGAGAATAAGAGAGTTCATTATCCTAATCTGAACTCTTAGAACTGATAAGGGTAGTAGTAGATATTTTTTTTTTCTTTCAAAAGAAGAAAATGTCAAGGGTTTGCTAGTCCAAATGCACCCAAGGAAGAAAAAATGTTAGGCAATGTAGGTTGGG
The DNA here is from genome assembly GCA_034641835.2 of Pinus albicaulis. Lineage (NCBI taxonomy): Eukaryota > Viridiplantae > Streptophyta > Pinopsida > Pinales > Pinaceae > Pinus > Pinus albicaulis. The sequence goes on along the minus strand of CM076572.1, from coordinate 1,098,156,349 downwards.
AAGGTAGAGAGAGTTTGAAGCTAACATATCCTACAAATTACTAAGATCATAGCTTCACAGCAAGCATCAGCAAGTGAAAGAGGTAAAAATATGCCCAATAGATGAGGCACTGGTCTTCATGAAGCCAGAAATCTGAATGTTCTTGACAGCTCCTGAAAAGGATTTGCCCTCCCCAAGTGGAACCACTGTTAGTCATCAGTAATTTTTGCCTTCGTAGATGACTAAATATTTGCCCTAGATTTCTAGAAACAAAGTTCTTGAACATTGTGAGTTCTAGAAATCTCACTGCCTTCATTATCCTTAAGATAATTTTTTTTCACTATTTCATCATCCCATCATGTCAAGCTCAGCCCACCCATCCCAAAAGACCCATCATGGGCTCATGCCACTCATTTTTTCTTTTTTTGTGTCACCTCTGACCTCAATCCACTATTTTTTTTTAAGCCTAAACCACTCTACTGCTACCTAGGGCCACCAAACAGCCATCTCTCCTACATCTCCAGAAATGCCTCAAGCATTGATGATCTCAAGACTATCTCTGTAGGATCTTTAGATAAATCAAGTACATTAGATTTTTTATCTTCAATACATAAGTTTATCAAAACTATGTTTTACACCTAAAATATCACAAAGTCTAATTTTTCAGTCAAAAAGCCAAGTTCGAGGAACCTTCCATTAGGTCACCTAGGGTTTCACAGGTCATAAGGTGGATTTGGTATTCTAAAAATCTCTGTCTTTCTTGTGTAAGGAGACTGGAATTAAAAATATAAGAAGGTCAAGTAGCTTGGTCTAAGACTGATAAATTCCATTCAAGAAATGCTTCCTTGGCATAGAGCACAAATTTTGTAAGGGACAGCTGCCCTTGTTCACATTTCTACAAAAATTATCAAGGTTGCCATCAACATAAGAATAGGTAAGGTAATAGGATGAAATCATCACCAGGAGGCATCCACAAACAAGAGAAAGGCAACGGGCATGTTTTTAAAGAGAATTAGGGTATTTTTGATTGGTGACAAAATAGTGGTGACAAGCAAGAAACCATCACAAAGACCACAAGGACAGAAGTCACCTCAAATCCACCAAGGACACATTGAATATTTTCAGAAATAATAAATGATTTTAGAAGGGTTATGGAGAACTTAGAAGACAAAACTATTTACTTTTATCTAACAGCCCTAAAACCTAGCATTTTGGAAGGTTGAACAGAGTAGTTCCAAGAAAAATGATAAGGCCTCCTTCTTAAACAACAGATGGAATCCAAAAGTTATCCAAGGTAACCCTTAGGGTTTGTCAAAGGCAGCACTATTTCACCTACACCAAAGAGAGAAATGGCAAATAAGATCAGTGTAAGGGCTTTAGTTTCCAAATATAGTCATAGGTCTCCAAAATGATCAAGGGAAAGGCAAGCATAAGGTAAGTGTAAAAATGAGAAATCAAGTTGAAACATGAGGTTACTGTTCAAAAAATGAGGTATCAAACTCCAAAAAGGCACTAAGGGATCAATGGAAAATGTACTATAGGCACCTGCAGAAAATCAGAAGTGGCCAAGTGAAACCATGGCATGATATAATCTATTTTAAAATCTGTGGCAAAATAGGTATGTTATTGCCTGAAAACCAGTAAGGAGATAAAGGGACATGTCCAGGCCACCTACAATAAAAAATGTCAAAAGAGGACAAAGGCAATGTTTTCAAGTTTGTCAACAGCATGCCAAAGGATAGTTTGGTCCGTAGCCATATTTTCAAAGGTAAAAGGGGTGAAAAAAGGACATCTACATCAGCCAACCATCAACACAAAGAAGAAAATTTCCCTTAAAAAGTCTCCAAAACACTACAAAAGATAAAGATATCAGTCAAAGAAAAAAATTAAAAACATAGCAATAGTGGGTCTACAAGTTTAATTTGTCTCTCTCAAAAAGGTATAAAGGTGTTTCAAATTCATTTTAGGCTCATTCAGCACTTGCAAAGAAGAAATAAGTTTCAAGGAGAAAACTAGGGTTTTCGAGCTAATTCTGGGCAATGTTTTCTGGCACTGCGCAAATCGAAGGCGCTATGCAAATAGAGGGCGACGCTACGCAAAAAGGCTCTCCTCTCGTTCAAATTTACAAGGCACTGTGCAAATATTATCGGGTGCTATGAAAACCCCGTGTGCTGCACAAATGCAGGCCCGATTCACCCAGGGTCGACAGAAATGACATGACCACCTGACACACTACATAACTATTCAGGGGCCACACTAAACCGGCTGCCCTACACCTCTACATAGGCCCGACACTTTGCCCAACACCTCTGCACAGACTGCCCGGTGCTGCGTTAATGGACCACCCGACAACCCTGCACTGCCGGCGCTGCGCTAACCACCGTGCAGACCCTCCGGCACAAGATACTTGCATCATAGGGCAACAAGGAGTATGGACACATTGTGTTGATATGATATTCTTCATATCAATCACTATGTTTTCACCACGTGACTTGTATGATGGGGGTATGAGGAGGCAGTAAAAACTTTTGTTGCTTTGGTTGTTCTTGGGAGAGTAGGGGTAGATTTGCACTCATACTTTTCATGATGTTGCAAGAGTGGGAGATGGCACTATTATAGTGCAAGGGGACTACTCCTTAGCCTTGGATGTTCAAGAGGTACTTTAACTTTGGAAGGAACTTCTTATATATAGCAGCATTGTAGAGTATCTTTGATAATGGGCATGTCAAAGAATGGAACTATGAGTTGGAAGGAGCTTATTTACATAATCCAACAGCGTTGTCACTTGGGAGCTTGGGTTTATTGATGGAATATTCCCAGGATCACTTCACATATAATGCACTTGGTGGACAAGGATGAGGTGAGAGTGATGGACTAGTGGATGGAAACATCTATTACATTGATATGATCTTCTTAACTTGGATTTCCAAGCATAAGAAGGGAGACCTTCATACAACACATGGTTCATTCCTCTTCATGGGAGTATGTCATACCACTATGGAGGGCTTACTCTTGTACATATGCATCATCTTACTTTCAGCACATGGTAAGAATATTGTTTTTGCATCTATTGATTATCTAACATAGTATTTGCATTCTCTTACCATTTATATCCAGTGCATTTCTCTACAAGAGGGCAAGCTTCTTATTGAGCTCCATGGGAAATTTTTGGCCAACTATTATGATGGAGATAGCCATCTTTTGAATGACCTTGGGCAAGTGTTTGGTTACTTATTTTATGCTTAGTTGATAAACTCAACCATTCACTATTTACTAGTAGATGTGATGATCTACACAACTAGCCATTTGTCAAGAAACAACTTGCCATATTATTTTCTGAAACAGAAGTTGGGAAAATTGCACTGTGACCACATGGGAGACTATTGGTACCTTCCAGCACTATATGAAACCTTCAGAAATCTTCTCATTTGGATTCCATATGATGATCATGTCCTATTCATCATATATGAGATGGTTTGGGCCAGCTTGATTCACAACGTTGGAGAGGAGATCTTTGGAGATCTAGCCTTCATCTTGCCACTTGAGGGAAATACTATTGTAGCCCAAGAGCAGCAAACACTCTACACTTATCATGATTGGGGAGGAGGAAAGTGTGGGGTAGGCTACTTTTTCTACCATGTTCAGATTTTCAGCCCACCTACTTTGTAGGAGCCAAAGGTGGAGGAGGATTTTCAGGAGTTGCCATGTGGAGAGGTAACTCATTTGGTATGGATGATAGCTTGGGGATGGGAGATTCATATGGGAATGATAGAGCCCAATATATATCAGACCCCATGCCTCAAGAAGTCCTTTATTCAGCTCATTGTTTCCTCCATGGATGTTTTACTTTCACATGATGATAGCTATTTGAGATGCTCACCAAAAGCTAGCTTGCATACTTGGGAGGGGCAACTTGGAGATGTATTGATAAGATAGAATCTTGATCCTTGGAGGATTTTATCATATGAGGATGCTACAAAGAGAGAAGAGGAATCTCTTCAATTCTATCCTTGCAGTTGCTTGAGGACTAGTAACATTTGGGAGGGGACGACTGTAATATTCCAAAATTAGCATGCAGCTAATTGGAATATTAATTTTTGCTGATTTCAATTAAGAGATGAATAAATGAGTAAGGATGCCATACATTTCAGAAATAAGAATAAAATACCTCATAGTGTGAAAAGAGATCATCATAGGAGCTGTATTTCACACCCTCATGTGTGAAAAGTGACCTTTGCATGTGGACAAGGTCAAGTTTGACCAAGTCAACAGCGCTGGGATAGGAGGTGGAGATCATCTTGGGAGACAACACAGTGATAGTGGGAGGACGATTCCTTGGTGGAGGAAACCCTAATGAGTGGTACCCAAGGATAGAGGGCTTCCATTTTTATAAAAGGAGGGCAAGGCAGCCATATCAAGACAGGTTATTGATTATTGATTTTATGGTCTGTGTGACTATTCTGCATTCTTCAACTGTTTAGTTGAGATTGTTGTGCTGCTTAGCACAAGGGTTCTTGTTTAGGAATTCCATCTCCTTTATTGAGAGGCCTCTTGAGGGAGCTTGTACTTAATTTCTCCACATCTAGGCTTGAGGCCAAGTTACCTCCTTCAGCTACAGGGCAATTTTTGTTTAGATTTGGGTTGTGTTGCAGGGTGTTGCAGTGGAGGGTTGTCAACACCACTTTCAGAGCTATTTTTTCATAGGAGGAAGCTTTCCTTCTCCTGGGAGATCAGCTAGGAGGATTCTTGAGAATATTTCCCATATTGGCACTTGGCCAACTTATTTTCCATCACCTACAGCGCAATCCCTTGCAGGAACTGCGTCATTTCTCACAGTGTTGCAGCAGGAGGATTAAACCTCTTGATCTTGAGCTAGTTCCTTAGGGAAAAGGCCAACCCTTCTCCCGGAAAGCTAGAAAAAGGGGTTCTCATCTCTCTCTTGTACTATTCAGCTATATGTATGTAATTTTGTAGTAAGACCACATTATTTTAGAGCTGGATGTGCATATCTACTCTTTTGTACTCAAGCTTTCAAGAAACCCTTCCCGGGTTATCTCCATAATGTATTAAGGAGACTAGATCTCTGTTTTCTCAACATATTGTTAAATAAAACTCTAGATCTATGGTTTTCTATCACATTGTTGTAGAAACCCTCATTAAATCACACAGTCACTTGCTTCAGAAATTATATACAGACGCAGCAACTCATGTTCTCATTGTTCTTATGGCTTGAGTGGATTATCCCTCATGATAATTTTGTATATTTTTGTTGTTATATTAATAAATGATGGCTGTATATTGATCCCATATGAAGAAAGTGAAGGTGAAGAGGAACAGCCTAGGAAGAGGCCAAAAACCATAGGGTTAAGGAAAGCATTGGAAAAATAGAAGGAAGAGGAATCAGCCCTAGCAGAGCAACTTCCCCTCATTGAACTCCTTGCCATGGAAATTGAACATGATTGGGATTCATGGCTTGAGAGGGAAAACATACACCTGGAAGCTAAGCTGAAGAAGGAAAATGAAGGTCTAGAGCTGCAAAGAAAGATGGCTAAGCATAATGAAAAGAAACACAAGCTTGCTTGTGCCAAGCTAAAGGAGGCCCTCCTAGAAGTCCAAAACCTAAAAAGGGAAAAGGAGCACAACCTTGGATTTTTGGCTGAATATTCTCAATAGTTTCCCAAGACCTATTAAAGAAGTTCCCCACCAAATTTGAGAAGATTTGGAGAAAATTTTGTTTTTTGAGATTTTGAGTGTCATTTGCGTAGTGCCACTGGCACTACGCAAACACATGGAGCATCTCCAAGGGAAAAAATTTACATTTTTGGATTTCTCTCAACCTTCACATCATGCTCACCAAATTTCAGATGATTTGGAGCGGGTTTGACCCCTCGAAAGCTCAAAAAACCTCACTTTTTTCACCTTTCTGCCACTATTTTGGGCTTGGCGCTGCGCAAATGACAGTCTGGAGGTTTTTGACATTTTGACTAGGCTACAGGGGTTGGATCAGGAAAAAAAGCATATTTGGAAGTTATACTCCTCATTCTTTCCAACGAGCCATCACAGAACCAAATCCGACATCGGGAAGGGGTTCAAAACTTGGTCACAAAAGACCTTATTTTCTGCTAAAGGTGGCGCTACGCAAATGGGCTGTGTAGTGTGTTTTGGACCAAAAGTCAACAAAACACACTCATTTATTTAAAAATGATATTTTTGAGTTTTTTAAGGCAAAACACTCTAGAAATAGATGCAAGAAGTTGTTATAGCATTTATTTCTTAGGATATTATGTGCCTTGGGCCTTGCATGGTCTCTTGGCCATAAATGACATTTATAGATGAATTTGACATTTTCCTACATTATTTAGGGTTTTTTTCCCTTTCTTGATAAGATAAATAGAGCATGAGGGCCTCAATGTAAATGTTGGAATTTGATGAGCTTCAAGAGAAATACATGGTTTTTATGAGCTTGGAGAAGAAATTGGTCTTGTGAAGTTGATGAATGACTTGCTTGTACTGGTGATGGAGAAGCTTGTTTGCAGGATTCCTTAGCTTGTTTATTGGTGATGTATTCTTAATTTTTTCATGTTTTCTTGTTATCATATGTCTCATTATTCTTTATTGCAATAGAGCATAGAATTATATGTTAAGATATGCTCTTGAAAGCACTTTAGTCCTCCTGCCTTCTATTGCCTTGATGTTTCCCTCTGTTTGAGTAATCTTAAGGAATTCTTAACTGCTCCTTAGGCCCACTTAAACTTGTTTGTTTCATTTATGGATTAGTATGTTAGTTTACAAATAGGATTCATGGTATGCCCTGCCTATTTGATGCCACCCAAACTCTGTTTTGAAACCTCTCTCCAAAGTATTGCTTGCTAGGTTAAGTCAAAGAGGTATTGTTTCGATCTTGCCCTTTGCCCATGCCTATCAGTTTGCTTTATAGTTCTTTATAACTTGATCAAAAATGTTTAGGAGTTCTGTCTTTGCTTGATTGAATTTATTGTGCTATCTTATATGTTTTCCCCAAATTCTGAAGGTGAATTTACTAAATTTAGAAGCTCTTATGCTCTCTATGTTTCACGGGAATGTTTATCTTGGATGTTTATATGTTTAAGTATTTTCATTGAGCTTAATGGTTTTCCCTACCTCATGAATGATATCTTTTGCTTATCTATGTTTAACACCTCCTTGTTATAGATACTTGAAAAAGGATTCTTAATTTCCCTTTGCCCTACCTTATTCCCCAACTTGATGTCCATCCCACCTCACTCATAACCTTAAGGATCCACTAACCTTGCTAAAATTGGCCCTACACTGCACATTGATTCATAATAAAGACACTCATGACTTTCATTGACTCCATATCCCAATGATTTAAATACCTCTCACTCCACCTATTCCACCTATTCATTTTACCCGACCAAAACAATCAACAAACTCTACACTTAACAACTAGCCTAAAATCAACCATCTAAAGAAAACAAGAACACATCATTTGCACCTAATAGAGAGATCCCTCTCTGAGTCCAGGAAGGCTAGGTCCTCGGACTCCAAAGACTGGTTCCATGTTACCTTGTCAATTTGGTTTTTCCAATCTGCCAAATCACGGGACCCTAACAGAGATTACTTCCTCTCCCATGATTCTCACATGCTTTCAGAGTATAGGGTGTTTTCAGTTCTGTGAGAAGGTCACACAAGTACAAATTCACCCAGAGATCACAAGGTTATTTATTCTTAACCTACATAACAAAAAATCAACGTTAGAAGGGATAGATTTTGAGCTTTCATCAGAGGCCATTGCACATACTACAGGCATACCTGAGGTTGGGGAAAATTGGTTCAAGAAAGAAAACCTGGACATGAGCTGTTATGAGCCTTTCCTCAAGCCTAGGTATACAGAAAGCTGCAAGCCTATTTTTCCTTTTTCACACCTATTGGAGAGGTACTTTACATGTGAAGGGAGATACTCTAGACTCTACTCCTACCACATTAGGCTACTCATGCATTTCACTGGGGTCAAGATGCTTAATTTTGCCTATTACTTGTATAGAAGTGTTGATAAGATGACTTCTGTTGTCCGAAGGAGGAGTTATTCGCAAAAAATGTAGATTTTTTTCCACCATTCCTTGATCAAGATGGTGGTACTACATCAGTTGGAGAAAAATGGCATACCTTGGGTTGTGTTCATACCTCATGAGATATTCACAAGCCCACAGCCTCATCATCAGCCTAGTTTACCCTCATCATCTCATCCTCCTCCCTCCACTCCTCCATAACCACCTATAGGTCATGCCTCATCATCTACACAAGTAGCCTCTCCTCAGGAAAACTTCCCTTCCCCATATTCTCTTGATGCATCAGATCAAGAAGGAAGTGGCAGTGAATAAGCTAGTGACAATGAGGGTGAAAGTAACAATGAATAAAACCAGAGTGAAGATAAGGATGATGATGAGTTGAGCCCACAAGAGGCAGAAAACATGAAAATCGAGGAAGAGGATGACAGTGAGAAAGATGAAGAAGTTGACAATGGGAATGGATCAAGCAAATATTAACAATAAATAAGAAATGAAGCATAGACCATGGAGGTGGATGATGATGAAAAAGAGGTAAGTGATGAAGAAAGCAGCAATCACACTGAAAATGTTGAGGATGAGGAAGAAGAGGATAGCATGGGCACAAATGAGGCAAAAAACCAAAAAGAAGAGGATTATCATCAAGAAAAAAGTGAGACTAAGAGCCCTAATGATAGTCAAAACAGTGAGGTTCTTAGCCATGACAGAGGTGAGGGAAAACATAAAGAGGGAAGCCAAAATCAAGATGATGACTATGCAGAAAATGAAGAAGAGGTTGAAGATATTCATGACTGTCATGAAAACAGTCATGACAATCATGAACATAGTGAGGAAAATGCGGAGGTTGAAGGTAGCAGTGACACCAATGAAGCAAGCATCAGTGAGGAACAGAACAGCAAAGGAGAAAGCAGACATGACAGTCATGAAGACAGTGAACAATTTTAAGAGGGTGATAATGAAAATAAAGATCACAGTAGTGAAGAGGCAAGCAGCTTCCATGATGGAAAAAATGACAATGCAGAAATCAGTGAAGGGGTTGAGAGTGATGTTGATGTTGAAGGAAAAGAGATAAGTAGCAGTAAGGACAATGATGAAGTAGAAAACATGATGACTAATGATACTAATGATGAAAATGAAGACAATGATGATAGCAGCAAGGATCACAGCCATGAGAAAGACACCAACAGGATCACAGGAAAAACTTTTCCATTGACATATCAAAGAGGGGTAAGGCATGTGTTTTCTGCCTCTAAAAGGCAATGGACCATGCCATCCACCTCAGCTCAGCCACTAGACAAAGGCAAACAAAATGTAAAATAAGAAGAAGAAGATCATGAGGTTGAGAGGGAGTTTGAAATCATTCAGATAGACAATGATGAGGAGAATGAAGCAAGGATCTCAAACTTTCTCATCCAAAACAAAAACTCCCTCATTGAAGACCTCCAAGCAAATCTGAATAGGGCCAAGAGTGTGACTGATGCTTTAGAAATGGAGAACAGGATGCTAAGAGCACACAGTGCTATATATGAGGTTGAAGCAATCAGGGCCCAAAAAGAAGCTCAAAAGGCACAGGTGAAACTAGGAGAATTCATGGGCACCTATGAGGAAAGTGAAGATGAATAAGGGAAGTCTAGGAGGAGATCAAGAACCATGGGTTTGAAGAAGGCATTGGCAAAAAAAAGAGAACAAGAATCAGCCTTAGCAGAACAACTCCCTCTAGATGAATTGTTGGCCATGGAGATAGCACATGATCGGGAGCCTTGGTTGGAAAGGGCCAACATACACTTGGAGGCTAAATTCAAGAAAGCAAATCAAGATCTTGATCTCCAACGGAAGATGACCAAGCATTATGCCCAAAGCAACCAAGTTGCAACGACTAAACTCAAGAAGGCCCAAGCCAAGATCCAAGCACTCAAAGAGGAAAAACACCAATAAAACCTTGGAAACATGGCTCAATATTTTCCACAGGCTTCTCAAACCCCATGAGGAAGGTGTCCACCAATTTTGAGGGAATTTTGACCATTTTTTGTTTTTTGTGAATTTGGAGGCCTCTAAGCACAGCACCCCTGGCGCTACGCTTATCCCTCAAGAAACCTCAAGAGGAAAACTTAGAATTTTTGGAATACTCACATCCAGTACAGTATTCTCACCATTTTTCATAGAATTTGGAGCATTTTTTACCCCTCAAAAGGCCAACACACACCTCATTTTTCACCTTTCTACCTCGTTTACAGACCTGGCGCTGCGCTTAGAGACGTTTTGGGAATTTTGATTTTTGGATAGGTGAATGGAGATCAATAAGAAAAAAAATTGTAGATTTGGAAAGTAGACTCAGCCATATTTCCAACGGGCCATCACGGAGAACAATCCGACATCGGAAAGGGGACCAAAATCTAGCTGCAAGTAGACCCATTTTCTGCCTAAGAAGGTGTTGTGCGTTCAAACCTCACTGTGCATTTTTGGCCAAAAGTAAACAAAAGACACTCATTAATTGAAAAATGATATTTTAATGTTTTTTGAGGCAAATCAATCCAAAATTAGGTGCTAGGAGTTATTTTTTCATTTATTTCATGAGATATTTTATGCCTAGGGCCTTGCATGGTCTCTTAGGCATAAATGGCACTTATGGATGATTTTGACATTTTCAAACCCTACTAAGGTTTTTTCCCCTCCTTTGCTAGATAAATAGAGCTTGAGGGTTTCATTGTAAAGGTTGGCATTTGATGACTCTTTGGATCAATACATAGTTTTTTTTGGAGATTGGAGAAGAAATTTGTGTTGTGGAGTTTATGAATGGCTTGTCTTGATTGATGATGGAGAAGGCTACTTGCAGGATCCCTGAGCTTGGTTACTGGTGATGTGCTTCCATTTAGTTACTGTTTTCTTATGTATAATTGTGTTTCATCCTTCTATATTGCATTAGGACAAAGTGTTGAGCCTCAAATTTGTGCTTTCCTTCACCTCATTTTACCTCATTTTTCCCTTGTCCATTTCCATTTTAAACCCAATTGATCAATAAAAATAGTTAAAATTACTTCTAGAATGGTTTATATGACTGACTTGTTGAATTTTGTGATTGTTTTTGTGATTGTTTCCATTGTTAAGCATTTTGACCGGAACTAGCTGCAGAATGCAGGCATTCTGTAGCTAACCGGCGATTCTGCAGCTACCTTTATGTTTGAGCATGTTCCGGGTGGCCTCTTGAGGAAAAACGCATATGGGCATGATCCACGTCGTGCCTACATGGTGTGTTGCTCGTCATGGAAGAGGAAATGAATTCTGTGTACGGTTATGCACGTGGGAACACATTTTGTGAAAGAAGACTCCTACTAGGACTGTTACAGTCCAGGTGTCTTTTCTCTTTTACGCAGCCACCATAAAGACTCCTAAGATGATTTGGATTAGGAAGACATCATTCCTAAATTATTGTAATTATTGTTACTTGCATTTACTTTAAAAACTCTTGAATAGGCCGAGAGCTGAGTTAGAAATTTTGTGTAGATTTGCTGCTAGATTTTGGTGTAAACTCTGTGTTACGTCTTTTAAGACACAGAGCATTATGTTCAGACTATTGCATCGTTAATGGAGCAGACAAAATTACCTTGAAGGCGTGATTTAATTGTGAAGTCGAATGCCGTCAAGTGGTAGAGGGCCCCTGCCCCTTGAACGGATTTCCTTAGCGTAAACTAGATAAGTTTTCCTAGCTGTCTTTACGTTCTGCATATTGAATTAGTAGTTGTTGTGTTTTATATACTGTAGCCATAATTCGTTCCAGTTCTTCCACAAGAAGACACTTTTCCAATAGACCAAAATGATGAATGATTGATGACTATGGTATTGTAGGATATCAGTTAGATTTGTATTTGTTTTAACTAGCTACTGTAGCCATAATTCGTTCCAGTTCTTCCACAAGAAGACACTTTGCCAATAAATCAAAACAATGAATGTTTAATGACTATGGTACTGTAGGATAGGAGTTATATCTGTTTTTAACTAGAGACTGTAGTTATATTCATCATAGTTCTTTCACAAGAAGACATTCTTCCAATAAATCTTAACAATGAATGATGAATAGCTATAGTGTCATAGGAATTAGTTGTAGTTTTTAGTCTTCACTATCATAGTTGCACGTGTCCTAACCACTCTTCCACAAGAAGAAATTCTTCCAAGACATCCTTAAGAAGTTCAAGATATGACTGTGATGTGACAACTTAGTTTCATTTGCTTTCAGTTCATTTGCTTTCAATTGCATACAAGTCCACAGTCAAAATTTTTCTACCCTTCCACAAGAAGGAACTCTTCCAAAATATCCCTCATGATGAACAAACTGATTGTAACTTCATAGAATAGTGCATGTTAATTAGAATGCTCCGGAGTTTCATTTTGCATTTAATTCATGTCCAGCTACTTCATTTCAAAGTTTGATGATGGCTTATGGTTTAACATTGTTCTAGTTTAGAAGCATCTTAAGCTCATGTTTAAATCAACTCATTGCACTCATATCTCATAGTCACACTGTCACCCTTTGCACAGTAGATCATTTTAATTGATAGGATTCCTAAGACAGCCTTCATTATTTACAAATATCTTTTTGTTCTGAAAACCATCAGTGATCCATAACTTTAGGAACAGAAGATAACATCATTACAAGGTCTGAAATATCTCTGCAAATTCCTCACTATAAACAGAGCTTTTCCTCAACAGAACTACCCTGAAAAGAAACCAATAACTCTTGGAGAATAGACTCTGACCTTCAATTGAAATTGCAGAATAGAATTAGAAATTAGTCATGGAATAGATGAGTTTAGAATAGAATGTTGCATCATGATTAGTGTCTGATTGTCTAGTTAGAAAACTTGCATATTTAAGTGATCATTTCTCAAAGTCTAGTTTGTGTCATTTGTTTAAATAGTCATCATCAAGCTCTTGTTTCTATTCATTCATAGTTTAGATGTTGCTTCAGTGTTTTTGATTACATTTGCCATTCCATACATTAGGTTCAACTGTGTTTTTTTGACTACCACTCTCTTTTCATTAGTTTTCTAGGCATTTTCATTGTAAACATAAAACTTCAAAAGACCAAAAACATCATAAATCAACATAAAAGACCAAAACATCACAAAACACTACATACAACGCACTAGGAAACAATCACCTAGGTACATATGGTACATTTCACTTCAGCAGTTTACAAATCCTGGTTGACAATTAAATGAACTCAGTTTAGGAGACTAGATTGAGGCACAACATTTTGGCGCCGTTGCCGGGGAAGTGAAAACTAGGTAACCTTTGTTTCTTAGCATCCAAACACAATTTTATGCGTAGGGAGAGAGATTCAAGAGGAAGATTTATAAGCAGCAGAGGCAGAAGTTTGACATCTAGAACACCACTTGTTTCATCCAGATCCAGAACTAGTACACCTTCAACTCAAACCCATCTTCCATCCTTTACTGATCCTGGACTTCTAGAAGATCTAAGGTCACCTATTCCATTAGAGAAACCTTCCACTTCATCCATTGAACCTGCCATAGAAGAGGATCCAAAAACTTTTTGTTGAGGATACAAACCTTTCTACTTCCATAGGAGAGTCAACCATGGCAGAAGAAGGAGGAAGAGGAGGTAGAGGTGCAGATGGAGGAAGAGGTAGAATAGGAAGCTCTTTTGGGTTCCCTATACTTGATGGAGAAACCAATACAACCATGAAAAACATTTCACCTTCTGTCCTTCCGAACTTCTATGGACTTAAAAATGAGGATCCTGAAACTTTCTTATTCGAATTTGAAGTACTGTGTAGGACTTATGACTACCTTCAAGATGCCCAAAAATTGAAATTATTTCCTTCAACTCTGAAAGGAGCATCATTGAAGTGGTTTATGAGCTTAAGCAGTAGTTCCATTAGGACATGGGAAGACATGAAACAAGCATTTCTAGAGAGGTACTTGGATTATTGTATGCCGGTTAATCATAAGGAAGAAGTGTTCAAGATGTTACAAAAAGAAGATGAAAACTTAGAAGATTTGTTGGAAAGATTTAAATACAACATAAAAAGGGCACAAATGGAAAACCTAGATCAAGACACTTTAAAATCTCTTTTTTTGAAAACCATTAGGGATGAATGGTTGGATATCCTTAACATGATGGGAAAAGGGGATATATCACAACTCACATTACCTGAAATATCTGAGTTATGTATCAACCTTTCCAGAGGGAAATCCAAAACTGCCAAAGGTCCAAGAGATCCTGCTCTTGCAAGGGCAAGTAAATCTGCTTCTGGGACAGTAAGTAGATCAGAAATAGGACACATGCTTGATGATTTTAAATCTGACATCTTAGGGAGTCTTAGTGAACAAATAGACACCCTCAAGATACAAAACAAGCAAAAGGCTGAATCTGATGCCTTGGCAATCTTTTGTCCCAAATGTAGGAAGAAACATACCTTGAGAGAGTGTCCTCTAGATGTAAAAGTTGTAGAAACCTGTGTTATTTGTTCTGAGAAACATGAGACCAAGAATTTTCCTTCTCTTCCTGGTCTCAAGGCTGTTTTTCAAGAAGAAACTCCTACAGATTCCACAGAATCTCTTAACTTTGTATCTAGAAGACCTTGGCAGGGACCTCAGACACAGGGATTTCATGATCAAATATATAATCAACCTCCACCTTGGAATTCTTGGCAGCAACCTTGGCCCCAATTTCAAAATCAATCTCAATCTTGGGCACAAGGATCACAAGGTCCCTATGGAAGATACTCTCCATATTATCAGTATCCACCATCCTATCCACTATATCCACAAAATTTTCCTCAAAATCTTCAACAAAATTTTCAACAAAATTCTCAACAACATCATCAGAACCAGCCTCATCAAAATCAACCACTTCCATTACCATTCCCTCAAAAATCCAATCAATTACCAGCTCAGCCCATACCAAACCCCAATAATAAGAATCCTCAGAATACAGATATGATAGAAGGACAACAATTTCCAACTTATTTAATTACTCCTCTAGACCTTAGTGATGTTCAACTTAGGTCTGGAAGGATACTTGAGAAGAGGAAACATTCAGTGATCATACAAGAACAAGATAATTCTAAGGAAGACTCCCTACGGGTTAATAAAAGTCTTGAGGAAGAAACATCCTTTCAAGGCCAAAACATTGAAAAAATGAAACAAAAATATCCAATAAGCCCAACTCCAGTATTAGAGCAACCATCCACATCTACTTCTATACCTCCCTTTCCGGAAAGATTACAAATTGACAAAGGTGTAGAAAAACAAATAATGGTGCCTAATTATGATTTCTTGGATGAATTGAGAAATGTTTGCATTAAAATTCCATTATTGCAAGCCATCAAGGAAATCCCAATTTTATCCAAAACAATAAAGGAGTTGAGTATGAAGACAACGAAGAAAAGAATAAGAGAAACCAAGAAAATTCAACTGGTAGGACAAATAGCAGATATTATGATGGGTAAGACTACTATTCCAAAGTACCTTGACCCAGGAAATCCAGTTGTCAAAATTCACATCAATGGAATTGAAATTCAAAACACACTCATTGACTTAGGAGCAACAATAAATATCATGAGTAGACAAATCATGGACAAACTGAAACTTCCTAATCTTCTCTTTACACCCACACTATTACAACTAGCGGATAGATCTGTGATCAGACCAGATGGGGTAATAGAAGATATTCCAGTGTCCCTAGACTCTTGGGAGTACCCTGTGGATTTCATGATCCTTACACCCAAGAATAATCTAGGAGGCCATCCTGTTATACTAGGACGACCTTGGTTGGCTACAGCTGATGCTTTTATTAGTTGTAGGTCCGGTGATATGTATATTTCTGATGGAAGTTCAACAAAGAAATTCACTTTATATCCTCCGGCTAGGACAATTACAGATCTAGATGACACTCAATGGATAGAGGATGAAGAATATTTGCAACCACTCTTCACAATTTCAGAAATTAGTGAAGATAATCAAATTCTGAATACTCTAGAAAAATTTGAATCTTCTCCAGAACACAAACAAGAATCATTTCAAGAGGGATCCAATATTGAGTTCTTGTCATCTAGGCAGATGTCTCTTCATTCTATGGACAAATTTGGCAGCTCTACAAGTGAAATTTTTCGAGGCAAAACCTTGAACATAAACAAAAACCTAGAAAAATCTCAACAAGAAGAGTTAGTCAAAGTATTACAGAGACATTCTTCTGCATATGCATGGGAATACACTGACATGAAAGGGATAAGTCCCAAGACTTGTACTCATCACATCTATATAGAGGCAAATTGCAAACCAATCAGACAACCTCAAAGACGGATGAATCCAAATCTTAGGAAATTGTCAAGGAAGAATTACAAAAATTGTTAAATGTTAACTTCATCTATCCTATTTCAGATAGTCAGTGGGTTTCCCCTTTAGTAATTGTACCTAAGAAAAATGGAAAATGGAGGGTGTGTGTTGACTACCGAGAACTGAATAAAGCTACTTTTAAAGACCATTTTCCCTTACCTTTCATAGATCAAGTATTAGATACATTAGCAGGTAAAAAGTACTTTTCATTCCTGGATGGATTTAGTGGTTACAATCAAATCCAAGTAGCACTTGAAGACCAAGATAAAACCACATTTACTTGTCCTTGGGGTACCTATGCCTCCCGAGTATTGCCATTTGGATTGTGCAATGCACCTGCAACATTCCAAAGGGCAGTATTAGGAATTTTTTCTGATCTGATACATGACTGTGTAGAGGTGTACATGGATGATTTTATAGTTTATGGGGATACATTTGAAGAGGCTTTAGAAAACTTGGAAAAAGTCCTAAAAAGATGTCAAGAAGCAAACCTTTCTCTTAGTCATGAAAAATGTTTTATGATGTTTACTGAAGGTATTGTTTTAGGGCACCACATTTCAGGGGATGGGATTAGAGTTGATGAAGCAAAAGTTGAAGTTATTTCTAACCTATCCATTCCAAGTTGTCAAAGAGATGTAAGAAGTTTTCTAGGATTTACGGGGTACTATCGAAGATTTATAGAAAACTTCACCAAAATAGCATCTCCTCTCTTCAAATTACTCACCAAAGATTGTGAATTTAAGTGGACTTCTGATTGCCAGTTAGCTTTTGAAACCTGAAAACCAAAATTTCTGAAGCACCTATATTAAGGGGACCTAACTGGAAGTTACCTTTTCATATCTCGACAGATGCTTCCGATACAGCTCTGGGAGCAGTATTGGGACAGAAAGATTTAATTCCCTATGCCATTTATTATATCAGTAAAAATTTGACTCCTGCAGAGTTAAACTATACTGTAACTGAAAAAGAGTTTTTAGTTGTTGTTCATGCCATTAACAAATTTAGACACTATATAACAGGCTATGAAACTTTTATTCACACTGATCATTCTGCCATTAGATATTTAATGAATAAATCAATCACTAATGGTAGAGTTATAAGATGGTTGTTATTATTGCAAGAATTCAATATTACTATTCTAGATAGGCCTGGAAAACAAAACACTGTGGCTGACTTCCTGTCTAGAATTCAAAATATCAAAGATGACACTCCGGTTGAAGATCAATTTCCTGATGAATATCTTTTTGCAGTTTCTACTCAAACTCCATGGTTTACTGATATTGCTAATTATTTAGTTTCAGGAAAATTTCCTTCAATTATGAATGCAAGGGATAAAAGAAAAATCATTAATGATAGTGCAAGATATTCATGGGTCGCTAATGAGTTGTACAAGGCAGGTTCAGATTTGATCATTAGAAGGTGTGTTCGTGAAGATGAGATGCCTGAAATTCTCAAGGCATGTCATGATGAACCTTGTGGCGGACACTTTGCAGATAAGAGGACAGACTATAAGATCCTTAATTTAGGATATTATTGGCCATCTTTGTTTAAAGATGCAAGGGAGTATGTCAAAAGGTGTGACAGTTGCCAAAGGGTAGGGAAACCTTCTCCTTCAGGTGAGATGCCATTACAACCTCGGGTACACATTGAACCTTTTGAAAAATGGGCCTTGGATTTTGTAGGACCTATTAGTCCTCCATCAAGACAAAAGAAATACATATTAGTTTGCACTGATTATGTTACTAAGTGGGTAGAAGCTAAACCATTACTTATTGCTAATGAATCATCTGTAATTACTTTTCTTTTTGAGGATATTTTCACTCGTTTTGGTGTCCCAAGGGAAATTGTTACATATCAAGGAGCTCAATTTACATCAAGGCTAGTGGAGCAAATGATGGAGAAGTACAAAATCAGACATAGAACATCTACTCCTTATCATCCACAAGCAAATGGTCAAGTGGAATCCACTAACAAAGTCATTGAAGGAATGCTAACAAAGACTGTTCATCTACATAGAAGAGATTGGGTAGATAGGCTTCCTGAAGCCTTGTGGGCCTATAGAACTACATGGAGAAACACAACAGGCCATACTTCTTATGAGCTTGTTTATGGAAAGCAAGTTTTGTTTCCTATAGAATTCCAAATCCAAACATTCAAGATGGCAGTTCAGCTAGGACTTGATCTAACGGAGGCACAAAAGCATAGACTGGAGCAAATTAATGAATTGGATGAGATCAGACAAGATGCAGTTCAGAAAACAAGTCTAGTCCAACAGCAAAAGGCTAGATGGCATGACAAGTACATCAAAGAGAAGAAATTTAAAGAGGGTGATTGGGCTCTCTTGTTTGATTCAAAATTCAAGGATTTTCAAGGGAAATTTCGGACACATTGGCTTGGGCCATATGAAATTGTTCGAATTTTTGATAATGGGGCAGTAAAAATCAGAACTATAGATGAAGAGGAGGTCACTTTTCTTGTGAATGGCCATAGACTGAAGCTATACCACAAGCCACTCTCAAGAGAAGAGTTTGTCGAGAAGTTCCAAGGAGACAATGATGTGAAGTTAATGAAGAAGAGTCTCTCTTCTTCATCAACTTGATTAAATTTTCTGAAGCATTTCTCTTTTGAAAAAATAAAATAAAATATATATATATATATATATATATAATAAAATAAAGGTATAAACATGAAAACCAATCACTAATTGGCATGTTTATACAGAAAAGATAGGGTGAAAATCAGAGTTTCTCTGACACTCTAACTTTTCCCATTTTTGTTTCTAAGCAGCTGTTATAAAAATCATAAGTTCAGTGCCATAGTACTTATGATTCATTTCATCTCATTCCATTCACTATCCATCCATACTTCATCTCATCCATCATTCACATTTCACTCCATTCCATTTCATACATTTCACTCCATTCCATTTCATTCATTTCACTCCATCTTCCATTCACTTCATTCTCATGTCAAAACATAGAATTTGATATCTTGTTGCAAGTGAATAAAAATATGCCATGAATTGCAGTACAGCCCTTATGTTCCTTCATTCCATAAACTGAATCCATTCTTATTTCATTGTCCACTTCATAATCCATCATCCATTTCATCCATTTTCATAAAAATTTCACCCATCTCCCAGAAACATTTCATTTTCATAATAAAAGTGTTCTACAGGGACATTCTGCAGCTCAGTGTACATTCTGTAGCTGATCGGCCTTTCTGCAGCCCGATAGTTTTTTCACAGCTACAAGTCCTAAAGGCATCAACCAGCAGACATCAGAGTTACAACAAAGTGATCCAGTGAATTCATGAATCAAAGACATCAAGAAAATAGTGAAAGATTCCTCCAAAGATGAGCAGAGAAGACAAAGGCTACACAAACATCAAGGGCAGAGGTAACAAATTTAAATTACGATGGCAATTCATGAAAATTTAGCATAGTTTAGTTGTGAAATTATTCAAAAAGTTGTTTTAATTACTTTATTGATCAAACACCAAACAAAACCCTCTATAGACTTTGTATTAAAACTTCCAATTCAAATTTTCTATCCAATAGCATTTGAGCGGTGGAACGGCCAAATCATTTGAAATTCCCACGACTCTTAACCAAGTTCTTTAATGATGAAGATTTTTCCTGCCGTCGTAAATCCTCCGCTGTCTCCTCAAATCATTAATGCAATCCTCCACCTCACTTCACCACTCTATGCCGTGACCATTTGCCATAACGTCATTCCGTAGCCAGTATTCCATTCCGAAGGCAGAAGCATTATTATCATCAGGAGCAGAACAGAAGAGGTACATTGCAAGCATAACGGTGTGAGAACTCACTTAACAGAGAGCATATCACTGAGAACAAAGTGTTGGAGCATTTGCACTGTCAACACAGAATTGTGGCCATGTAGAGTTTAAAGCCTGTTGCTACCAAAGACAGAGGTATGGTAGTAATTGAAGTTTGAAGTCTGTTATTACCAAAGACAGAGGTGTAGTAGTGACTGGTTTTGAAGTTGTTGTTACCCGAGACAGAGAAGCTGTAGTGTTGAATTTGAAGCATACCATTTTCTATCAGAGACAGAGGTTGAGTTTGAAGTCTGGTGTTACTAGAAACAGAAGCGTTTTTCAGTGATTGAGTTTGAGGTCTTCTGTTACCAAAGACGGAGGTATTGCACAAAAAGAAATTTGAAATCATCTACCACTGTCTATCAGAGACACATTAGCTCGAAAATTGAAATTGCTTCCATATCATTCCAAGGTTCAACAGAAGTACATCAGTCCGAGGATTCGAAGGCATTTTTCAAACAGAGGCATACAAACCATAGATTTTTAAGACTGTAGCTATTTCAAAGGTATGTTCTTCCAAAATTGAAGCCATTTTTTTTAGAGATTGAAGCCATTTTAATCCGAAAGTAAAAGCCATTGTTTTGTGGATAGAGAAGAGTGTTAATTGATAGTGAAAAATCATGGGTTTCATCGTAAGGATTGAACCTATAGGATCAAAATATTTAGAAGGTTATCCACAATGCAAGGAGATGATACAACAAATAGGATGGCTCCAATTCTTGGAAAAGTTTAATGGTTGCCATAAGGAAGTCACCAAAACGTTTGCTAGATCATTCCAAGGCACTGAGGTTGAAATAGGAGATGTTAAGTTTACTGTTAATGAAGTTTTTATAGCAGAGGCTACAGGATTATCCAGAGCTGGGGAAAGATGGTTTAAAAATAGGGAATTCCATAATGACTCATGGAAAAAAATCCTAAAATCACCAAACATGGATGTTAGTGTGTTCAAGAAGGGAATTCCCAGTACAGCATTGAAGAGAAAATGGAGGAATATACTACTTCTTTTACAAAAATTTGTTACATGTGAGGGTAGATATGGGACATTTTATGTCTACCATATGAGACTAATGTTACATTTTCTAGGAGAAGATTTGAATTTACCATATTTCTTGTATCAAAGTCTGAAGAAAATGGCTTCCTGTGTTCAGAGAAGAGTTCAGTTTTTGGAAACAACCCTGTATCATCATGGGTTAGTAAAAATTTTAATTGAGCATCATCTATCTAAATCAAATGATACATGGGATGATTTCTTAATAAGAAATCATTTTGAGGAAGCAAAAGAACTATCACCTGAACCACAAGCCACAAAGAGAAGTAGGAGATGGAGGACTCCAACAGGTAAAATTGACAAACCGGTTCAAGAAAGCAGTGAAGAAGTCATTCTGGAGAAGTTGACTAGAATCAAGAGTCAACTTAAGGCAGAGAAGGAAATCAAGGAATCTGTTATGGAAAAAGGGGAGGGTTCCTCTCAACTTAGGAGAAGCCACAGATTAAAAGGAAAACTGAAGAAAACATCAATCAAACAAACAAGGGTAATCAATATTGAAGATGAAGAAACATCTATGGAAGAGTATGATGATGAATATTTTTATGAAGGCACCCCTGAGATTGATCCTGCTCAACAGGAAATCTATGATTATGTGGAAACTCTAGAGAGAACAGCTTCAGAAAGAGAAGAGAGAACCCCCAGTCCTCCACTAACTGAAATTGATATATTGAGGAGGGATAGGTATGAGTTGGAAGTGTTGAATAGACACATCAGGAATGAGAATGAAATTCTCAAAGATCAAATCAAGCTCAAGACTGACATGAACTCAACCTTATCCCTGCATATAGACAAAGTGGAGAGAACCAATGAGAAGATGAAGACAAGGACCAGAAAGTTGATCAGAGCACTCACAAACCTCAGGTTCAAACTTGTGATCAGGAAACCCAGAAGGCCTTTAGCATGCAGACAAAGGAAAAGAAGGGGATTAGATGTCCTTGCAAAAGCCTCGAAATTCATAGGATAATTTGCATGAGGACATGCAAAGAGACATCAGTGGGGGTATGTTGAGCCTCAAATTTGTGCTTTCCTTCACCTCATTTTACCTCATTTTTCCCTTGTCCATTTCCATTTTAAACCCAATTGATCAATAAAAATAGTTAAAATTACTTCTAGAATGGTTTACATAACTGACTTGTTGAATTTTGTGATTGTTGCCATTGTTAAGCATTTTGACCAGAACTAGCTGCAGAATGCAGGCATTCTGTAGCTAACCGGCGATTCTGCAGCTACCTTTATGTTTGAGCATGTTCCAGGTGGCCTCTTGAGGAAAAATGCATATGGGCATGATCCACGTCGTGCCTACATGGTGTGTTGCTCGTCATGGAAGAGGAAATGAATTCTGTGTACGGTTATGCACGTGGGAACACATTTGTGAAAGAAGACTCCTACTAGGACTGTTACAGTCCAGGTGTATTTTCTCTTTTACGCAGCCACCTTAAAGACTCCTAAGATGATTTGGATTAGGAAGACATCATTCCTAAATTATTGTAATTATTGTTACTTGCATTTACTTTAAAAACTCTTGAGTAGGCCGAGAGCTTAGTTAGAAATTTTGTGTAGATTTGTTGCTAGATTTTGGTGTAAACTCTGTGTTACGTCTTTTAAGACACAGAGCATTATGTTCAAACTATTGCATCGTTAATGGAGCAGACAAAATTATCTTGAAGGCGTGATTTAATTGTGAAGACGAATGCCGTCAAGTGGTAGAGGGCCCCTGCCCCTTGAACGGATTTTCTTAGCGTAAACTAGATAAGTTTTTCCTAGCTGTCTTTACGTTCTGCATATTGAATTAGTAGTTGTTGTGTTTTATATACTGTGGTCGTACTCATTCCAGTTCTTCCATAAGAAGACATTCTTCCAACAGACCAAAATGATGAATGATTTATGACTATGGTATTGTAGGATATCAGTTAGATTTGTATTTGTTTTAACTAGCTACTGTAGCCATAATTCGTTCCAGTTCTTCCACAAGAAGACACTTTGCCAATAAATCAAAACAATGAATGTTTAATGACTATGGTACTGTAGGATAGGAGTTGTATTTGTTTTTAACTAGAGACTGTAGTTATATTCATCATAGTTCTTTCACAAGAAGACATTCTTCCAATAAATCTTAACCATGAATGATGAATAGCTATAGTGTCATAGGAATTAGTTGTAGTTTTTAGTCTTCACTATCATAGTTGCACTTGTCCTAATCACTCTTCCACAAGAAGAAATTCTTCCAAGACATCCTTAAGAAGTTCAAGATATGACTGTGATGTGACAACTTAGTTTCATTTGCTTTCGGTTCATTTGCTTTCAATTGCATACAAGTCCACAGTCAAAATTGTTCTACCTCTTCCACAAGAAGGAATTCTTCCAAAATATCCCTCATGATGAACAAACTGATTGTGTAACTTCATAGGATAGTGCATGTTAATTAGAATGCTCCGGAGTTTCATTTTGCATTTAATTCATGTCCAGCTACTTCATTTCAAAGTTTGATGATGGCTTATGGTTTAACATTGTTCTACTTTAGAAGCATCTTAAGCTCATGTTTAAATCAATTCATTGCATTCATATCTCATAGTCACACTGTCACCCTTTGCACAGTAGATCATTTTAGTTGATAGGATTCCTAAGACAACCTTCATTATTTACAAATATCTTTTTGTTCTGAAAACTATCAGTGATCCATAACTTTAGGAACAGAAGATAACATCATTACAAGGTCTGAAATATCTCTGCAAATTCCTCACTATAAACAGGGCTTTTCCTCAACAGAACTACCCTGAAAAGAAACCAATAACTCTTGGAGAATAGACTCTGACCTTCAATTGAAATTGCAGAATAGAACTAGAAATTAGTCATGGAATAGATGAGTTTAGAATAGAATGTTGCATCATGATTAGTGTCTGATTGTCTATTTAGAAAACTTGCATATTTAAGTGATCATTTCTCAAAGTCTAGTTTGTGTCATTTGTTTAAATAGTCATCATCAAGCTCTTGTTTCTATTCAGTCATAGTTTAGATGTTGCTTTAGTGTTTTTGATTACATTTGCCATTCCATACATTAGGCTCAACTGTGTTTTTGACTACCACTCTCTTTTCATTAGTTTTCTAGGCATTTTCATTGTAAACATAAAACTTCAAAAGACCAAAAACATCATAAATCAACATAAAAGACCAAAACATCACAAAACACTACACACAACGCACTAGGAAACAAGCACCTAGGTACATATGGTATATTTCACTTCAGCAGTTTACAAATCCTGGTTGACAATTAAATGAACTCAGTTTAGGAGACTAGATTGAGGCACAACACAAAGGATTTAGACTAAGAAATGTTTTTCAAAGGCACCTTAGCTCTGTTTTTTCTTCACTGTCTTTATGTTTTCCTCTGCTAGGTCATTTTAGAGAATCCTTAATTGATCTCTAGACCACCTAAGCTTGTTTATTTCATGAATGGTTTAATATAGTAGGTATCAAAGATGATTTATGGTTAGCCCTACTTGTTTGATGTCACTAAAACATTGTTCTTGAGGTCTCTCTCTAAATTACCATTAATTAGGTTTTCCAAAGAGGCTATGTTTCGATCATACACTTTGTCCATGCTTGAGTAATTGTTTTGGAGATCTTCATAGATATGATCAATGATGTTTAAGCATTCCCTCTTCTTTGATTAAAGTTATATGTGTATCTTGAATGTTTTCTAACCTTGAAGGTGAAATCACTAGCACTTAAATGAGTTTCTCGCCTTCTACATCTCATTGGAATTTTTGTCTGAAATGCTTATTTTCTTAAGCTGAATCTGTTGAACTCTTAGTTAAACTGAGAGGGGGGGGGGTGAATCAGTTTAACACATTCATAATCTTTTAAACTTTTATTAAACCTTATTTACACCTTCATTTCATGTCCAACTTAATATGTGAGTAATCTTAGAATGTGAGAAACAAGTATTAATATAATATGACATACTTAATATGAGAGCAGCAGGTATTAAGCAGATGATATAAATCAGATCAACACATAAACATCATGCACAGAGACACCAGACATAAGTGGAAACCCATAAAGGGAGAAAACCACATCTCATTATTGTTGTGATGCAAAGGCAAGCTCCAACTCCCTCTCACCATTGTTTTTCTGCAAGCACCAGGCTACAGGAGGCTCCTACCTCAATTCTTCAAGCTACAACTTGCAAGGAAGCACCAACTCCCTTCAATTTTCTGGAGGCACCAACCTACAGGAGGCTTCAACCTCAGTCAGCTACAACTGACAGCTATCAAGCTGCAACTTGATAGGGAAGCTCCAACTTCCTCAGTTTATCAAACTGAATGTTCGTTGATTTACCTCAGATATCAGCTCTGTTCTGTAGCTTCTCTTTCTTCTCTTCTTTTCTTAATCTTCTTTGCCTTACACTTCTATACTCTGCCTTCTCTATATTTTCTCTCTCTCTCCTTTTTTTGTGCATATCAAATTGATATTATACATAGAAATTTTCACATGACTGTTTGTATTTCACAAGGAATTTGGAGTGAACAGTCATGACTCTTTGGCTTCTGTCTTCTTATTCCTTTATCCAACTCAATTTTAAAATTATAACAATATGTACAAATTTCCATGCTATAGTGGGATTTTTATTTTCCTTAGGATACTTGCCTTTGCATCACAAACAATATAAACAACAAAAAATATTTACATTTTCAGTTAGACATTTCAATATCACTCAGCTCTTCTTCTAAACTTTGGCTTTACTGGATTTTGTCTTTTTCTACTGCTGTTAAGAAACTATTTTGCATTCTCTTTGTTTACTGTCATCTGTATATTTCTCCTATTCACTACACTTTTGAATCCCTTTGCTGTACATCTCTTCAACTCTACAAATTTCGTTTACCTCTGTTAGGCCTCATAATTCCTCTTTCCGTGTGCATATAAAATGAATACAGCAAATTTGTACTCAATCCAACTGTTGATCTGGGCAATTTCAATACTCCATTTTCTGGGCTGGCAATTTGAATAATTAAAACTTACTTGCACATAAAATCACCTGCACTCAAATTATTACTTAACCCAATTTTTCTTTCTATGCATATAACCATGCATCTCCAACTTTTCGGGCCTTTGCACTTATATGCTTGATTTAGAACAACTGTAATATTAGCTCACAACATACTATACCAATATATTGTAAATTTTTCACCCAGTGTTTCGAAATGCTGCATAGTATCCTTGACTTTGTCTTAAACCGCAATGCATCAACATTCGATATATATTAACATAAATAAATTCTTATATGCTCATGGTTTCCTCATAATATATATATATATATATATATATATATATATATATATATAGATATCTCCGAACCTTAGGACTAAAGTTATAACCATTTGCACTTTATATTAAATCCAACGCTCTGTTTTAAGCACATAACCGTATAATAAATCTTGGTTCCGGACCCCACCTGCGATGAATCTACACCGTCGATCGTTGTCGATATGATCCAGGCTCTTTTATTAAACTTCGGGCAAGTCCAACGTGCGATCACCGTTCAATGGCCCCTTCCCAAATCAACGGCTCATCACAATATCGCTCGTTGTCTTGGTACGAACTATAACGTGCGATGGCGCACTTTAGACAGTGGTTTTCCTATTTCGCTCGGGGACACGCATCGAGCTTTCTATGGAATCGCTCGCAACTCCTCTAATACCGCTCTCTGTATAAGGGTGGTGCGATTAATACCAAAAACCACCGTTACTGTTCATTTTTCCTCCTCATGGTTCCGTTGTTTACTCCAGGTTCCGTGTTATTCCCTTCTTCTATGCTCCACCTCTTCCCTTCCAGGTTTCGTTCATCAATGCTCTATTCCGTTACACTCAGGTTCCTCCACCTTTCATGTGCAATTCCTCAACACAGTCTCTTGGTTCATACTTAAATTACCAATGATTCATTTCTATTCATAGTTCCTTAACACAAGGTATCATACACTTTCAATATAGAACATGAACGCAATTAATTTAATTCTACACAGGTGCTTATAACAATCCTTCCTTGTATTATAACCATCAACTATAAGTCGACCTTCCTCAGATTCTCATATAGACTAAACACCTTCAAATTATACGTAGAGAGCGTAGGTTCACACACATTCATCTATCAAGTCCTTAACATGGATTTAACCATACAAGTTCTTCATGCACTCACTTTAAAACTTCTAGCTGGCCAGATCTTCAATCTGATGGCCTTCTGCTACATTACTCTATCCCTAACTCTTCCCTAGGTTTATGCAGCTCTCTGCAGGTCTGCGCCCACTGATTCACTACTTGTTTCTGCTTTAATACATTGCTTCCTCTACTCCTTGAGTACTGCTGCTCCTTACTTCTCTTTTTGCTGCCTCTGTTCCCTGCCTTCTACTTTACCTTATTGCGGTTCAGGTGCTGCTCCTTTGTGCTCCTGAAGCTTCTCTAAAACTGCCTCTTCTTCATGTCTCATGCATTATGAATAGTTTAGGTGCTGCTCCTGTCTTTACCTTTGCCATCAATGCCAAAATTTCCAACAGTCTCCCCCTTTGGCATTGATGGCAATACACTTTTTATGTTTGCATACACTTTGCCTGCTCTTCCTCCCCCTTTGAAATCAATGGCAAGGGGTTGCACATCTCATAGTGTAGATTTTGTCCTTTAATCCTGTGTTTTTATCCTTTTTCAACATTTTGTGCATTTCCTCTCTCTGAGATCTTCTAAATTTATACCCTGCTGCTCCACACTGTGGATTAAATCTAAAATGCTGACGCTTTAGCATTTTCATTGACTCATTTATGCTGGATGTATTCTTTCCATAATCCTTTGATCCTGAGGACCTGATTCATGCTTCCCTTATTGGCTGATCTCCCCCTGGAATGATATTTTCATTTCTGTTCTCCCCCTGAAACTGTGCTTTCTCTTTATATCAGAGAGTAGCATCTACAGATACTGCCCCTAGTTTATCTCTCAAATATTCAAATGGTTCTCTAGCAAGAGGTTTGGTAAATATATCAGTTGTATGTTCTTTTGTTGGCACATACTCCAGCTTTACTATCTTCTGAGCCACTTGTTCTCGGAGAAAATGATACTTGATTGGGATATGCTTAGTTTTTGAGTGAAGCACAGGATTTTTTGATATACTTATAGCACTTGTATTATCACATTTGATTGAGATAGGTTCATTAATGCTTACTTTCATGTCTTGAAGAGTCTGCTTCATCCACATGACTTGTGTACAACATGCTGTTGCTGCTATATATTCTGCTTCGGCTATAGACAGGGAGATAGATGTTTGTTTCTTGCCTAACCATGCCACCAGACTTTTTCCTGGATAGAAAGCACCTCCACTTGTGCTTTTCCTGTCATCCACACAGTTGGCCCAATCTGCATCTGTGTATGCTGTTAAAGTGAAGCTTTTTCCTGTAGGATACCAAAGTCCATATTGTGCTATTCCTTGTAGATATCTGAATATTATTTTTACTGCCAGAAGATGGTTTTGTTTAGGTGTTGCTTGATATCTAGCCACTAGTCCTACTGCTAGCATGATGTCTGGTCTTGATGCAGTCAGATACAAAAAAATTCCTATCATGAATCTGTAGAGTTTTTGATCTATATCAGCAGATCCATCATCAGCACACAACTTGCATCCCGTGATTATGGGAGTTGACACAGGTTTACAGTCCTCCATTTTTAACTTTTTCAACATTTCTTTCAAGTATTTTTCCTGTGAGATGAATGTACCTATGTTCTTTTGCTGAATTTGAAGTCCTAAGTATAAACTGAGCTTTCCAATCATAGACATCTCAAACTCTGTTTTCATCTCATCAGCAAACCCTTTTGCTAGTTCTTCTCTATTGCTTCCAAACATAATGTCATCAACATATACTACAACAATCAGGAGTTCATTTTCATGGGCTTTTATGTATAGATTTCTATCTACTCCCCCTCTCTTAAAGCCTTGTTTTTGCAAATACTTATCCAGTCTTAAGTACCAAGCACGAGGAGCCTGTTTCAGTCCATATATGGCCTTCTTCAGTCTGCACACATAATTTTCTTTGTCTGTAAATGAGAAGCCTTCTGGTTGTTCCATGTAGACTTCTTCTTCTAGGTCTCCATTCAGAAATGCAGATTTTACATCCATTTGATATACCTTGAAATTCTGGTAGCATGCAAATGCTAGGAACATTATGATAGCTTCCATTCTGGCTACAGGGGCAAATGTTTCATCTTAATCAAGTCCTTCGACTTGTGAATATCCTTTGCAGACCAGTCTGGCTTTATTCCTGATTACTTGTCCTTGCTCATTCATTTTGTTTTTGAATATCCATTTTGAACCAATGATATTTTTCTCGATTGGTCTAGGAACTAGTTCCCGGGTATTGTTCTTTTCAATTTGGTCCAATTCCTCATTCATTGCTTTTACCCAAGACTTTTCCTTGCTGGCTTCTTCAAATTTCTTTGGCTCTATTTGTGACAACATAGTTATGTATACCTCTTCAGTTTGTTCTGTTAGCTGCCTTATTGTCTGGACCCCTTATTTCTTATCTCCTATGATTTGATCTTCTGGATGATTCTTATGAGTGTATCTTGAGGGGGCTTTCGAGCTCAGCCCTTCATCTTCTGTAGTCTTTCTTGATTCATCATCATTCTGGTCTTGTTATTCATGGTTATCTAATGGACTGTAGCAGTCAGTATCTCTTGTATTGTTTGGAAGTTCTTCATGAAATCTCACATCAATGCTTTCTACTATTTTCCGAAGAGTCTTGTTGTAGCACCTGTACCCTTTACTTTTGGATGCATATCCTAGAAATATTCCTTCATCTGCTCTTGCATCAAATTTTCCAAGATTTTCATCATTATTCTTTATGTAACACTTGCTACCAAAGATTCTGAAATGTTTGATTGAAGCTGGCTTTCCATGCCACAGTTCGTAGGGAGTTTTGTCACTGCTTGGCCTTAAGTGAGATTTATTAAGCATATGTACTATTGTGTGCAGTGCTTCTGCCCAGAAGGTTTGAGAAATATTATTCTCTTGCATCATGGCTCTGGTAATTTGTTGAACAGATCTGTTTTGTCTTTCTGCTACTCCATTCTGCTGAGGTGTCCCTGCAATAGTAAATTTTTGTTTTATGCCATGTTCATTGCATAGGTCAGCAAAGTCATAATCTGTGAATTCACCTCCTCTGTCTGATCTAATGCATTTCATCTTGCATCCTATCTGATTTTCTGTTAATGCCTTAAATATTTTGAATTTGTCCAGAGCTTCTGATTTATTCTTGAGAAAAGCAACCCATGTCATTCTGGAGAAATCATCTATTATCAGCATGAAGTAGGATTCTCCACTTGGTGTTTTAGTTCTTGCAGGTCCACACAGATCCATGTGCACAAGCTGGAGTGGTCTTCTTGTTGACAACTCCTCTTTGGCCTTAAAGGATGTGTGGGTCTGTTTACCCAATTGACAAGATTTGCACATGGTATTATAAGGCCTCTTTATTTCTGGCATGTCTCTGACAGCTTTCTTCTTGCTTAGTCTGATGATGTGATCAAAGTTGAGATGTCCCAATCTTTTATGCCATAACCATGACTCCTCAAGTTTGCTAATATGGCATGCTTCATCTTCCTCTTTCACAATGTAAACATTTCTCTCTGTTTGAACACCTTTGAGCAGAGTCTTACCTGTGGTGCTTGATCTGACTTCACAGTCTTGTGCTATAAATAGAACTTCGCAACCTTTGTCACACATCTGACTGACACTCAGTAAATTTGCTTTCAGCCCATCTACAAATAGTACATCTTGGGCCTTTCCTCTGCCATTGTCTATTCTGACTGAGCCTTTTCCCTTGATCTTACCTAATTTGTCATTTCCAAAAGTGACATTGCCAGATTTCTTTTCATCAATAGTTATAAACTTACTTTTGTCTCCTATCATGTGTTTAGAGCAGCCACTTTCCAAATACCATTGACTTTTCAGATCTTGAGCAGTTAGAGCCAGGTCACACTTGTTCACCTTCTTTATCCACTGGAGGCACCCTTTTGTTTTGTATCTTTTGTGAGGTGATGAGCTCCATCTTCTTAGAGGACATTTGGAAGGTATATGTCCAACTTGATTTCATACACAACATTTGATCATAATTTTTGTAGAATTATGAGTATGAACAGAATTTATTCGATTCATAAACCTTCTTGAGGTGTTAAACATCAATCTTTGTCCATACTTTCTACACTCAATGATTTTATGACCAAATTCCTTACAATAAAAGAAGTAACCATAGAAGCTATTTGCATACCTGATGTAAGGTTGTATTTTCCATTTGTTTGCTTGAGGAAGTCTCTTCAATGTTTGCATCTTTTTTTGGTTTAAATTACTCCTCCTTGCATGACAATATGCAGCAATGTGTCCCAGCTTGTGGCAGAAATAACAGGTGGCATTCTTCATTGGAGGGAAGAATCGCCTTTGATGGTTTCCAAAATTTACATATTCAGGGGTCTTAGTATTTATTACATTCTTTGCTACTAGTGGTTTCTTTTGATCTCTGTCTTCCTTATTTCAGATTTCTCCTTTTGTAGGAATTGTTTGAGCTGCTTAATCATTCTTCTTTGCTTTTACAAAAATAATCTCTCTGTCAACCTTTTCTTTTCCTTTACTTGATTATCCTTCATAGCCTATTCCAGTCTTTATCATAGGGGATCTTTGAGCAACCAAAATTTCATTCAACTTACTAGAGCTTGTTGTTTGAGAAGAGTTTGTAACCACTTTCCTTAGAGCATTTTCTAATTTCTTCCTGAGACATACTACTTCTTCTTCCAAATTTTCTTGTTCTTGAGTTTTTTCTTTGATTTGCTTAAGTAACATGTCCTCTATCTTCTTGGCTTATTCAAGCTCTATCTTTAGCTGCTTAAGGACTTCTGAATTCTGTTCTTCTCGTACATACTTGAGGAGAATGTCCTTTTGTTTTCTGCATTTCAGTTTGAGTCTATCAATCTCTTCTAGAGCACTTCTTAGCTCCCCCTCAAGGTCGAATTCACCTTCTTCTTCTTCATCTTCTAGCAGGAGACCTTCAAGTTCTTCTATGGCCATCAATAAGAATTCAGAGGTTCCTTCTTCACTTGAGGATTCATCTGAATATTCAGATGTACTGCTGTTTTGTTGAGCATAGAAGGACTTTCTGCTGAACTTCTTTCCTTTCTGCCAGTTCTTTGATTTATTTTTCTCTGACTCTTGAGCCTGATTCCTTACTTTCTTGTGAGGACACTTAGCAGCATAGTGTCCCACTCTTCCACAGTTAAAGCATTTGAAGGGGATTTTACCTTTGTATTTACCTGAGCCTCTATCCAATTTCTTGACAAACTTTGCCTCTTCTTCATCCGAGCAAGAGCATATTTATCCCTCTTCTTCTTTCTTCTTTTCTGTTTTAAAGGCTGCTTCCCTCGTACTTGGCTTTTTCTGTGGGAGCCTCATTTCATAGGCTGTTATATTTCCAAGTAGCTGGTTCATGGTCAAGGTCTCCCAATCATCTATTTCTTCTATTGCAGACACCTTTGGATTAAACCTGGATGGAAGAGATCTTAGAATCTTTTGCACAATTATACTTTCTGGCATTTTTTCTCCAAGAGCTTTCATATTGTTAATAATTTCTGCAGCTTTTAGGAAGAAGCTGGCAATGTCTTCATCATCATTCATTTTTAAGTTTTCAAACTGGGCTCTATAGACTTGAAGTTTGGCAGTCTTTACTTTCTGGTCTCCCTCATGTATGTTTTCAAGAGTATCCCATATTTTTTTGGCAGTGTCTTTGTGCATTACTTTAATAAACTCTGCTTCACACAATCCATTCAGGATGGCATTCATGGCTTTTGCGTTAGCCACAAAATCTTGTTTTGTTTCTTTCTTTGTGTCAGTTGCCTTTTGGGCATATCCTAATTCCACAACAGCCCATACTTCTATTCCTAGAGACATTATGTATGTCCTCATTCTGATTTTCCAGAAAGCATAATTTTCACCAGTGAAGAAAGGGGCTTTATTGGTTCAGCATCCTTCTTTACTAGCCGTCTTGGGAACCTAGGATCTCCTTTCAGTTGTTAGACTTGTACAAAGGAACTTGCTTTGATACCAATTGTTGAACTCTTAGTTAAACTGAGAGGGGGGGTGAATCAGTTTAACACATTCATAATCTTTTAAACTTTTATTAAACCTTATTCACACCTTCATTTCATGTCCAACTTAATATGTGAGTAATCTTAGAATGTGAGCAACAAGTATTAATATAATATTACAGACTTAATTTGAGAGCAGCAGGTATTAATCAGATGATATAAATCAGATCAACACATAAACATCATGCACAGAGACACCAGATATAAGTGGAAACCCATAAAGGGAGAAAACCACATCTCATTATTGTTGTGATGCAAAGGCAAGCTCCAACTCCCTCTCACCATTGTTTTTCTGCAGGCACCAACCTACAGGAGGCTCCTATCTCAATTCTGCAAGCTACAACTTTCAAGGAAGCACCAACTCCCTTCAATTTTCTGTAGGCACCAACCTACAGGAGGCTCCAACCTCAGTCAGCTACAACTGACAGCTATCAAGCTGCAACTTGATAGGGAAGCTCCAACTTCCTTAGTTTATCAAACTGAATTTTTGTTGATTTACCTCAGATATCAGCTATGTTCTGTAGCTTCTCTTTCTGCTCTTCTTTTCTTAATCTTCTCTGCCTTACACTTCTATACTTTGCCTTCTCTATATTTTCTCTCTCTCTTTTTTTTTGTGCATATCAAATTGATATTATATATATAGATTCTCACATGACTGTTTGTATTTCACAAGGAATTTGGAGTGAACAGTCATGACTCTTTGGCTTCTGTCTTCTTATTCCTTTATCCAACTCAATTTTAAAATTATAACAATATGTACAAATTTCCATGCTACAGTGGGATTTGTCTTTTCCTTAGGATACTTGCCCTTGCGTCACAAACAATATAAACAACAAAAAATATTTACATTTTCAATTACACATTTCAATATCACTCAACCCTTCTTATAAACTTTGGCTTTACTAGATTTTGTCTTTTTCTACTGCTGTTAAGAAACTGTTCTGCATTCTCTTTGTTTACTGTCATCTGTATATTTCTCCTGTTCACTGCACTTTTGAATCCCTTTGCTGTACATCTCTTCAACTCTACAAATTTCGTTTACCTCTGTCAGGCCTCATACTTCCTCTTTCTGTGTGCATATAAAATGAATACAGCAAATTTGTACTCAATCCAACTGTTGATCTGGGCAATTTCAATACTCAATTTTCTGGGCTGGCAATTTGAATAATTAAAACTTACTTTCACATAAAATCACCTGCACTCAAATTAGTAACCCAATTTTTCTTTCTATGCATATAACCATGCATCTCCAACTTTTCGGGCCTTTGCACTTATATGCTTGATTCAAAACAACTGTAATATTAGCTCGCAGTATAATATACCAATATATTGTAAATTTTTCACCCAGTATTTCGAAATGCTGCATAGTATCCTTGACTTTGTCTTAAAACCCAACGCATCAACATTCGATATATATTAACATAAATAAATTCTTGCCCAATTTTTTGCTCTCATATATATATATATATATATATATATATATATATATATATATATATATATATATATATAAGCGCTGATGGGTTGAGAACTTGTCCCGTTGTTCCTGAGATATATATATATATATATATATATCTCCGAACCTTAGGACTAAAGTTATAACCCTTCGCACTTTATATTAAATCGAACGCTCTATTTTAAACACATAACCGTATAATAAATCTTGGTTCCGGAACCCACCTGCAATGAATCTACACCGTCGATCATTGTAGATATGATCCGAGCTCTTTTATTAAACTTCGGGCAAGTCTAGTGTGCGATCACTGTTCGATGGCCCCTTCCCAAATCAACGGCTCATCACAATATCGCTCGACGTCTTGGTACGAACTCTAACATGCGATGGCGCACTTTAGACGGTGGTTTTCCTATTTTGCTTGGGGACACGCGTCAAGATTTCTACGGAATCGCTCGCAACTCCTCTAATACCGCTCTCCGTATAAGGGTGGTGTGATGAATACCAGAAACCATCGTTACTGTTCATTGTTCCTCCTCGTGGTTCCGTTGTTTACTCCGGGTTCCATGTTATTCCCTTCTTCTACGCTCCACCTCTTCCCTTCCAGGTTCCGCTCATCAATGCTCTATTTCATTATGCTCAGGTTCCTCCGCCTTTCATGTGCAATTCCTCAACACAGTCTCTTGGTTCATACTGCAATTACCAACGATTCATTTCTATTCATAGTTCCTTAACACAAGGTATCATACACTTTCAATAGAGAACATGAACGCAATTAATTTAATTCTACACAGGTGCTTATAACAATCCTTCTCTGTATTATAACCATCAACTATAAGTCGACCTTCCTTAGATTCTCATACAGACTAAACACCTTCAAATTATACGTAGAGAGTGTAGGTTCACACACATTCATCTATCAAGTCCTTAACACGGATTTAACCATACAGGTTATTCATGCGCTCACTTCAAAACTTCTAGCTGGCCAGATCTTCAATCTAATGGCCTTCTACTACATCACTTTGTCCCTAACTCTTCCCCAGGTTTATGCAGCTCTCTGCAGGTCTGTGTCCACTGATTCACTGCTTGTTTCTGCTTCAATACATTGCTTCCTCTGCTCCTTGACTGCTGCTGCTCCTTACTTCTCTTTTTGTTTCCTCTGCTACCTCTTTGCTGCCTCTGTTCCCTGTCTTCTACTTTGCCTTATTGCTGGTTCAGGTGCTGCTCCTTTTTTCTCCTGAAGCTTCTCTAAAACTGCCTCTTCTTCATGTCTCATGCATTATGAATAGTTTAGGTGTTTCTCATGTCTTTACCTTTGCCATCAATGCCAACATTTCCAACAGAATCAAAGAGTTATTGGTGTGCCCTATCTATTGATTACTTATTATTACAAAAATAGTGTTGAAGTTCCTTCTTGTTCAAGTATTTGAAAAAGGATTCTTGATTTCCCTTTTCCCTACTTTTGTTCACAAACTTGATGTTCATCTCACTTCACAAAAAACCTTGAGAATCCATCTGACCATGCTAGATTGGCCCTGTGATCCACCCTGATTTATTGTTGAAACTTTCCATGAATTTTATTGACTCCATAGCCCAATGACTTGAAGATTCCTCACTCTATCTATTCTACTTGATCATCTTACCCAACCAAAACGAACAAACAAACCCTAATCTGAACAACTAACCTAAAATCAAACACTAAAAGCAAACAAGTTCACATCCTTTACACAAAATAGAGAGAGCCCTCTCTGAGTCCAGGAAGGCTAGGTCCTAAGACTCCAAAGATTGGTATTATGTGGATAGAATCCTCCTTGCGGACAAGGATGATCTCCCTAGTATCCTAAGGATATATAGAAATAAACAGACAGATGTAAACCATTTTCTCTAGACTATTTTTCTTAATAATTACTAATTAACTATGGAGAGATGATCCTACCTGAAGTCCAATGCTTACTCGGTCTTCAATCCAGTCATTCCAGAAGGTATTGATCCAGCATGTAAGATATGCAATCAAAGACAAGCAAACAAGATCAAAAGCATCTGCAAGATATGATAATTCAGAAGCAATAATATATCATAGTGATCAAGGAATCCAAGAATTAAATTATTCAAAAGATAGATGAAAAACTCAATGAGAAAATAGAATCCATTTGTATTAACTTTGAATAAAAAGAAGAAACCTTACAACCTTGACGCCTTGATGTTTGTACATGTTCTTTCAGGGTCCTGAACAGCCGTTTTCCTCAGTTTGACAAGACTCCAACTCTCTGAATCAGCATAAGACTATGGCTATGAGTATGTAATCTCTCTCATGCCAATGATGCCAAATGTGCAAAGTATAATTTCTTCAGCAATTCTCTTCTACTAGCTAAGAAGTAAGTACCCTTGAGACTGAAACATGGTCTCAATTTACAGCAGAAAGGAGATAGTTTCAGCTCCAATAAGGAAGGGATAAAGCCCTCTCATCATGGGATTTTAGCTCCAAAAACCAAGGGATAGCCCCATTTATGAAGGGGTAAAGGTTCATGAATGGAAGGGGAAAAGCTCGACCAGATAGCGCTTCTAGAAGGCTCCAGCTGGGAGAATATTCAACCAGTTGGGCTTCTAGAACTTAATTTTCTTTTTATTCTACCTTTTATGAGGATTCGCAGTTTTAATGAGCAGAACGTACGGGATGTGCCACAGGTTTTATAGCAAAAAACCGCGGTACCGCAGGAAATGACTAGGAAAATTGCGGAGTTAGGCTTTTAGGGTTTTTAATGAGCTTTTTCCAAATTCCAGGACTTGATTTAGGAACTCTATGATTTTGGACCTCTAAGGTAGCAATAAATAGGTAATGATGAACCCATAGACAGCTAAATGTCATTGTGACAAATTTTAGTGTAACAGATTGCCCCCTAAAGTGCGAAGTCTGAAGAGTCTTGAAGAATTCTGAAGAGTTCTGAAGAATTATAAAGAGTGAAGTGCTTTATCATTCCGAGGATTAGGCTGTAGGCACACCAGTTGAAACCCTGAAAAAAAAATCAATGCAAGCATATATATGTATATCATCCCTAAGGTAGGCATTCCCATACTCAGATCAAAACTAACTACATGTTCTGATACATAAATGATTTTAGAATTACATCAATAGTAGACACAGCATGGACGAAGTCATCTGTCATAAGTAGTCTATTGTATCATGAATAATAAAAATCCTCACAGCCTGGATGATGGAAACTAGATCCAGGGTATTGATTTCCGCTTCCCGAACTAGTACAATTCTACCCATGCGATAAATTGTGTCAAAGTCGAACATGGTAGAAACCACTTGATTACCAGTCAATGATGTAAATTGTTAACAAGCATGAGAGAAACCACCAATAATGAAAATGGCTCTCAAAGTACTCAATACAATCCACAAAGTGTGAACGAATGATTTGCAGTCAAACACTTCGCAGAGTCATTCGATCGAAGGTCAATGATTTTACCTATTGTCGAAGGTGAGAAACCTGCCATTAGGGAATGCAGATCCCAAGGTACTAATAGGATTCTAGATCAAATTTCTAAATGATGAGCTGTCGTCGATAGAAAGTGATCCGTCATAGGAAAGCCCACGACACGAAACCATTAGATCAAGTTTTGAAGAAATATTTGCAAGGACTGACTCAGGGATGGTCAATGCAAATGGAGAATTTTTTTTGCAATGAATGGTTTATTAAACTGATCTCTTGAAAACATAACGACACTGCATATGGTGACGATTGACCTAAAGCTAATATCCAGAACCCGGTTGAAGACTTTCAATATGGTTCGATTAACTGTTTGGCCAAAATATTTTCCCAACCCAAATATGGATGTGACAAAAGTGTCGTGTTCAAGAGTGGTATACTACCTTTTGGAGTGAAGTATGACAATTGGATTCATTTTCTCTCTTTTTCCCCCACCATTTCTGGCAAGTACCTCTTTATTTTTGACATGCTTGAGGAGGATAACATTTGCTTGTTATATAAGCTTATCCTTCGGATGAGTCCAACTTAGTATTAAAATTGAACCCTAAGAAGGAGTGGTTCGTTCCTGTTTATAATTGACGTGTCGTTTACTATTAAGTTTTAACGAGTCTAGTATAGGTGAAACTCGGTGTTTTTCAGTTTTAGGGAGTCAGACGAAAAACTTAAGAAAACTCCACGGGTGTTCTTTTTCATAAATTTAGTCTCTCAAACCCGAAAAAGGATAAAATAATGCAGGAGAGAACTCTATTGACCATTATTATCCAACGTATACCTTTTTCATAAATAGTCCATTTCAGTCCAGAAAAGGGGTAAACTTATACTGAAGGGACGACTATTCATTTCCTTTAACGAGTTTGAATAGTCAAGTACTCGGCAATCTTTTCATGTTTATAGAGTCTGAAAAGGGCTTAAAAGAGAACTCCAGGGTTTCTCTTTTTCGTAATTTTCAAGAGTCCGAAAAAATGATAAAAGTGTACTCATTATCAAAATAATCCTTTTCTCCCGACAATCCTGTTTTTTGCACATAAACTTGAAAAATTAAACATATATGTTTCCAATAAGTAAAAAACTTTCGAAAAATAAATTTTTAAAGTGGAAAATAAATAAAATAATACTTTATTTATTCAAAAATATTATAAAAATTAGTTCACCAAAGTCATTTTCACCTTTTGTGTTCAGAGTTGAAAATTAAGAGCTCTGGGTAAAAAACATTCTGGAGGTGATAACGGCAAAACCGACCGCTCAAATCAAAATCTGTCGAATTCAGGTAATCCACAACACTCTTCTCTTCATTTTCATCTATTTTCATTCTTCTTTTTATTTTTAAAATTCATCTTTTGGGGGAAAAAAGGTTCAAAATTTCGCTTACGGGGGTCCGCAGGTCAGCCATTGGTTACCTGCGGACCCCGATAATTTTCCTAAAGGAAAATTCCTAAGCTACCGCAGTTTTTATGAAGGGCACATGCGAGGGTCTGCATTGTCCCTATATAAAATCTACAGAGGTGCCGTAAGAAAATGAAATTGAATACATTCTCTCAAAAATGGATAAAAATTTTCACTCTAATAGCTTCTAATCATTAAATGCGTCCATTTGCAAGTCATTGCACAATGTTGGAGTGGCGAGAACACAAGCATGAAGAGGTTGGCGAAGTGGCCATGAATAATACAGCCACAATGCGTGCTTTGAGAGATTGCAGATTATACAAATTATGGGCTATTCAGGGGATGAGAGCACAAGTAGAGCTAATGACCTGGCTGGTGAATAAATGGGACGTTCAAGAACAATGTTTTATCATTGGAGATCACAAGCTAGAAATTGAGCTTGAAGATATCTACTTCCTCACCGGTTTATCAAAAAGAGGTGAACCTATTTCTTTGTTTAGAGCTAGGCAAGGTGGCCTGCCTATCACTAGCAACAAACAAGAATTCTTTAATGAAGAAGGTGATCCCAAAGACAACCGAATATACATAAAAACCATCATACGACTTGATCTGAAAGTCATTGCATTCATTGTTACCAGATTATGTGGAAGTGCAGCTCCACATGTGGCTACCAAGTCACAAATGCATACAGCTATCGAATGCTACAGAGGCACTATCTTTAATTGGTGTTAAGGGGTGTTGACCAATATGAAGGGTCAACTGACCAGAGCGAAGAACTCAAAGTTGAAAAACTTTGGGTATGGAGAGATCTTAGTATCTTTCGCTTTAGAGAGGATTCCATCTCTTGCCCCTCAGTTGATCTCTGTTGACCATGGTGAACCTAGAGAGCCTTGTATGGTATGATGGGTGGCACTGATGACTCACCATGGTGGCGACAGCTGCACGGTAGTCCGGTTTACTCTAGCATATTTTCATTGGTTAGAGAACCAAATTTTTGCTATCAAGGATTTCCCGTATGCAGGCATAGACTTCCGAGGAGACCCCGAGATGTCCTTATCTCCAGGGACACAATGGGATGATTCAGGTAAATGAATTATTTTGATTTTTTTTAACTCTAATTTTTATTTTGTTTTTCAATCATCCAATAGTAATAACAAAAATTTTAAATACAGATGTTGGTCCACGAAGACCAATAAATCTCCACCACTTCGAGAGGAAGCCCACAGATCCTATTGCACCGCCAGAGAACCAAGTAGCAGAGATTATCTCTGACTTAGAGAAGAACCTAGAAAGGTCGACTAGAGACATTCCAGAGACAACGATGGATGATATTCCTCTTCGTCTTCAGAAGCATGTCGCTGGTGTTCCTGGCCAGTTTCAGAGATACCTGCGTAGAGTGGCACAGGCGATAGTGTATTATCATGATCATCACCACAGATAATGGATGATCATCGCAAACTATTTCATTTTTATTTTTTTTGTCTCACTATCTTTCAGATCATAAGGTGTTTTAAACCTATGGTCCTAGATGATGTAATATTTTTTGAAACACAAATTATTTCTATGATATGACTACTTTTGTCGGCTATCTTGTTCAACATATATCGAGTGTTGTTTTAGTTTACTATTTCAATGTTGCAAATGTTTATTTATAACACTATTAGCTAATGCATCAACCAATGTATTTAAATTTCTTGGAATGTGTTAACATTTGATGTAATCAAAATGCCTTTCCAAGAGACGAACCTTAAAAAATAATCTCAGTAACACTGGGTTTTTAATTGCGCATACTCTATTTAAATGTAATACAATGAGTTTTGAATCTAACCTAACGATCAAATGCTGAATACCAAATGAAATGGCTGCAGATAATAACTCAATCACTGCACTATATTCTGCAACATTATTCGTTGTTTGACCGAGGCTTACCCCATGCATAGAAACTAACTCATCGGTGGGTGAATAAATAACACAGGCTGCGGAAGTAATATT
This sequence comes from Pinus albicaulis, assembly GCA_034641835.2. NCBI lineage: Eukaryota > Viridiplantae > Streptophyta > Pinopsida > Pinales > Pinaceae > Pinus > Pinus albicaulis. The sequence goes on along the minus strand of CM076572.1, from coordinate 1,098,114,579 downwards.
CCATGTACTACGACAGGCACCGTCAGCAAAACCAATTTACATTTGAAGGGATGTCGACATCTGCAATATCAAGAGTAATCAAGATAAGCAGTGATAGTAGTAAAAGAAAACTAAAACTAGACACACTCATCTAATCTAAGGCATCTAACTAGAAAAATAATTAATGTACAAGTGAGATCATCACATAATAATCAAGCATAATATCTCTTCAGATAAAGTCCATTTCTAGGTTTATATAAATAGACCCCGTCATAATAAATCAATTCATAGGCTCCTTTTGCAAGCACTTTCTTGACAATGTAGGGACCATGCCACATTGGTTCAAATTTCCCAGCTCCTAGCTTATCGTTAGCTTGATCTTATACCAAGACTAGGTCACCTTCTAAAAAACACGAGGTGTAACACTTCGATCATACTGAGCTTTAACGCGTTTCTTATGAGCTTCGGCTGCTAATGCAGTGGTACACCGAGTCTCATCTAATTGTGCTAAGTAAAAAAAGTGTTTTTCCTCTTCAGAGATAGCTAGTAGTAACTCTACGGCTAATTGAAGTGACGGTATTTCACATTCAATCGGTAACACAGCTTCTAAACCGTAGACCAGTTGAAAATGAGTGAACCCTGTTGTAGTTTTTGCTGAGGTTCGGTATGCCCAAAGTGCTGAGAAAAGCATATTATGCCAATTCGATTTATGAATTCTGATTATAATTTTAATCATAGTGGCTAAAATTTTATTAACAGCTTCAACCTAACCATTAGCCTGCGGGTAATATGGAGTAGAGTTATCATGGCACAGGCCAAGTTGATCGGAAAGTTCGGTCATCATGAAATTTTGAAAATGACTCCCATGGTCAGTAATAATATCTTGGGGTACACCAAAATGAGCAATTACATGATTGAATACAAACGTTGCTGCATTTTTTCCATCTACCACAAATGTAGGCATCACCTCAGCCCATTTGGTAAAATAATCTACTGCGATAATAATATACCCATGCCCCCCGACCGAGTGAGGGTTACATGTAATGAAACGATGCCCCATTTTGCAAAAGGGCTAACAGCAATTATGGGGTGAAGAGGAGCTGGTGGTGCACGCATCTTTCAATCAAATATCTAACAGTTATAGCATTTTCAAACTGCGAGAATGAAATCTTTGAATAATGATGGCCAAAAATAACCAGCGCGCAATATCTTTTAGGCTGTGGAAAACCCAGACATATGACCGCCACACACTCCAGAGTTTCAGTCATTTAAAACTTTTTCAGCTTCTTCATGAGTTAAACATCGTCGAAATACAAAATCTGAACCACGATGATAAAGTGTGTCTCCAACAATATTGTATTGCTGAGATTGGTAACGAATCTTTCGTCGATTTGAACGTGAGAGTTCGGGCCGAAAATTTTGGGTCTGGAGATAAATGATGATATATCCATACCATGGATCTAATGTACTGATAAGAAATAGAGATTCATCAGCAATGGATTCTCTACCACAGTTTTTGTCTCAGTATTTGGGAAGTCACACATAAGTTCGGCGAACACCAGTGATTTCTTTGACTTGGATTTTTCAAATTCTAAATCAAACTCCTGAAGGATAACTATCCATTTAGAGTATTTGCCCCCGAGTAATTGTTTATTCAAAATTTACATCATCGGTTTACAATTAGAGATCACAGTTATTTTTCTAACAAAATGTAATGACGGAATCATTGGACAGCTTGAACTGCTGCCAAGGCCAATTGCTCCACATGTAAATATTTAATTTCGGTCGGGTTGAGATTCTGACTGAGATAGTAAATCACATGTTCATTGTGAAATTCATCCCCCTGAACTAATACCATTCCAATGGTGGAATCTGAGGATGCTAGGTATAATAAGTAATCCTGGCTGTAATTTGGTTGATGCAGTAACGGTGCATGGGTCAACACATGTTTCAAAGCATCAAAATATCGATCAGCAATCTCATCCCAAATAAAAGGAACATCTTGTTTCAACACCCTGGTAAAACCTTTAGTTAACTCAACATAGTTCTGGATAAATCTACGCAGAAAGTTTTCTTTCCCTTGCAAACTTTGGAGTTGGAGGAGTGTGGAAGGAGGAGGTAAATTGATAATAGCCTCAACCTTTGAAGGGTCGACATGAATAACAGCCTTAGAAACTAAAAATCCAAGTAATCTCCCAGATTGTACACAAAAAACACATTTGTGAGGATTCAAACGAATTTTATAATGCCTACATCTCATAAAAATGGCTCATAAATGAGTAGGATGATCTTCTCTGTGGAATGAATGAGCAGGTAAATCATCGAGATAAGGCTGCATAATGTGTTTAATGTCATGAAAAGCGTAAGACATTTCCCTTTGAAAAGTTACACCAGCATTCTTTAATCCGAAGGGTAGTTTACAATAAGCAAAAATTCCCCAAGGACAAATGAACATTTTTTTTGGTTAATCATCAGGGAGTATGTTTATTTGATTGTATCCAGAAAATCCATCCATAAATGAGTACATTTTGTTTCTAGCACAATCATCAATGATTTGGTTGATATAGGGAGTTGGATAATTGTCTTTTGGACAAGATTTGTTAATATCCCTATAGTCGACACATACTCATATAGTTCCTTGTTTTTTAGTAACAGGAACGACATTAGATACCTAGTCCGTTAAAGGAATTGGATAAACAAAACCTGCTTTGAGTAATTTCTAAACTTCGGCTTTAATAGCAGCAACTTTTCGTGGATGTATTGGACGTAATATTTGCCTGATAGTTTTAGCATCCGGGTAAGTTTTGATTTCATGAACAACAATCTTTGGATCAATTCTTGGCATTTCTTCATAAGACCACGAAAATATGTCACGGAACTCTTGAAATAGGGCTTTATATGTAGTAATTTCATCTAACATATAAGAAGCACCTATATGAATGTTTTCAACAATTCCTGGCTTAACTGATATGTCAATTTGAACCGTCGAAGATATATTTCCCAAATTAATTTCAGAATCTGAATTTATAATCGATATTGGACTTTGGGGTTCTTTGACATAGTCAATTGTGAAAATAGATGAAAATTTATTTTCAAATATATCAAGTTCAGGTAAAAATGATGACCTATGATGAAGATCATCCCATGGTAATTCATTTATGTACAAAAATTCACAAATGCTTTCATCAGTATGAAACACTTGTTGAAAAGGATCAGGAATTGAGGTTATAGTTGAGCTTAATGATGAAAATGATTTCTCATTGATCACATTCACTGGATCAGAATCGGTTGATGAGGGATCGGAAAATGACTATACTGCTTGATATGCTATCTCAAAAGGACTCAAAGGCATCTCGCCATTGAAATAATCCAGTTCTGACTCTAAAGGTACTATCCAAGGGTCGTCAAATAGAATAGTGCTTGATGTAATCATATTGATATTAGCAATAGTACGCGGTACGTTAGGTGGAGGCATAGAAAAATTTCCCATTAAGGCGGAATCTTTGATTAAACCTACTCCAACATCCTCGTAAGGGATAGTCGTTTTTCCAACATGTTGAATACTATCTATAGAAACTGGGTCAGACAAATAATATGAGAGCTGATCGATTTTCACAATATTTCCTTGATGAGGGAACATGATTAATGGAAAGACGGATGACATGACAGCAATCATATCATAAGACCAATTTTGACCCAGAAGAAGGTTGTAATCTAGAGGTGCATCAACAACTTCCACATCTAAATTAACAGTTTTTCCTTTGACCTCTATAGGTAGATTTTGCAAAATTCTATATGGATGAAATCCTCTTCTGCCAAAAGCTTTGAGAATTGTCGGAGATTTGTTAAGTGTTGAAGAACCAAGTGATTTCCAACAGTTTAATGACATAATACATGTAGACGCTCCTTCATCAATTACAGTACGAAAACAACGTCTGTTTTTTACTAATACTGGAATCTGAAAAGCCATTTGATGAGGGAGGCGTGGTGTAAAATTTTCTAAATCGAAGACCATGATGTTCGAATCCTAAAGACCTACAGCTCCATTAGCTGATAAGAGTAATTTCCCTTGTGTCGAGTATGATTGCAGCACTTCTAAGGCCAACATTTCTTAAGGAGATATTGCTAAATCTTCAACAATGTTGTAGTTTTGAGCAGCTCTCGCATGTGGATTGAAAGCTAATTTCCGAAGTACACCTTTAGCAGGCGGTTTGATTACTAGATCAAGATTGGGTTTCTCGATATGAAGTGGATCAGAAACCAGAGTAAATGTATCTGGTATTGAATTATAATTTTCTACTTCTTTACCAGTAACAGGATTCTTACTACCATAGCCTTGCGATCGAGTCGCAACCATTACTTGAGACATCATCAAAATATCTACTGACGTATTAGAAGAAGATCCAATCATTTTTCTATCTTGAACAGGAAAAGGATCCTTTAAAACAACGGGCATAGATGAACCTTTGACAAACTTAGATACCTCAGACCTATGCGGACATTCCTTAGTGAAATGATCATTGTCACAAATAATACAAGGATAATGAGGTTTTCGCTTATCATCAGTCGACTCATTTTTCTCAGTTTTTTATTTGCGAGATGAAGTCTGTTTACTTTTATTCTTCCCTTTCTTCTTATTTCCAAATTTAGACTTAGTTGTAGAGGAATCTACAATATGAATGTCGGCAGAAGTTTCAAGGGAAGAATCTCCTTTTGGTGAATCAGGTAAAGTTATTATAGGAGAAGTAACCTTGGAAGATTTCTTCTTAGTCTTATTAGTACTAACTAAACCTATTACACCATCAGCGGCATGATACCCTGTGGGAGTTGCTGTTATCTGACCAAGATGCGGTAAATATGGATTTTTCTCGTACAAAGTACCTAACTGAGTATATACTAGGTCAAGGTACTGAGCTTGAGCAATGACTTGTTCTTCTTTAACAACTCCTCCTTTAGCTACATCTTTAGTGATTTTTGGTAGTAATGATTTTATAAACCATTCTGCCAAAATCTGATCTGGAATAAAAACTTTCACCAAACATCTTCTATGTCTCCATTCATGTATGTGATCTGATATGTACGTTGACGTGGATTGTTTTAGTGAAGTTAATAATTCCGTGCCATTTTCGTATCTGACTGGCAACTGAAAATGAGTTAAGAAGGCAGTTTCTAAGCCATTGAAATTGTTAAATGAGCTGCGTGGTAATTCAATGTACCATTTGGCTGCTAATCCTATCAGCGTTCTCTAAAAAAGTCTTAATCAAATCGAATCGTCAATCAAAGAGTTGGATGCACACCAGAGGTGGTAAGTCATAACATGGTTAAAAGGATCCTCTCCTGATTTTCCTTCAAAATTTGGAATATCACTTGGCAACTTATTTGACATTGGCAGCCAATACGGAAGATAATAAATGGGATCATTCATAAGGCGTGACAAATCTGGTAAATCCAAAGTTGCTATGAATGGAAACTGACGGTTAGGGTCTTGTTGATTGAATTGATAACCATGTGGAATTATACCAGTTACAAGAGGAGGATATCCAAGATAACCTAGAATAACCTGTGCATTTGGAATCGGAATGCCACCTGGATAGCCAGGATTGACCGGACCATATTGGGGTTGAACAAGTATTTGATATGTGTACCTAGGGTATGGTTGATGCTGATATACTGTATTTTGTGCTGCAGGCCCATGTTGATACTGTCCTTGATACGGTTGACATACAAATTGAGATTGGATTGTTATAATTGTACTTGTACCAGTTTGTCCTATAGGCATTTGAACAGTAGTCTGAACTGTAGGTCCAGGTTGTGGTGCAGAAGCTACAAGAATTTGTTGTGATACAAGAGGATCTGAAGAAACAAGGGGTGCAGAATCTCCAAGAATAGGTGTGGTAGCTTGAATAGAAGTTGGTGCAGTTGTTTGAGTCAGAGTTCTAGGTGTACTCGGCCCAGGTTGCTGAACTGTACCAGATGTAGGTACCTGAATCGTAGATTGAACAGGTTGATGGATTTGAATATAACCAATTGGTTGACCAGATTGATAATAGGGTACTTGTACATTAGGTTGAAAATTCTATTAGACTTGAGTTGGATCCCACACCGTAGGATATGAAGGTCCCATTGAAGGTTGTTGATAGGAAGGACCATAACCAGGTTGATAATTTGGAACGTATGTTGGATAATTAATTGGATAATTCCCACCTCCTTGTAACAACTGTTTTTTCGGGTAATATTGTGGCCCTTAAGAAGGTTGTTTTCCCTGGAAGGACGGTTGTCCTGGTATAGGATGTTGTCCTTGAAGAGATTGTTGACCCTGAATTGGATACTGCCTTTGAGGTTGATATGTACCCTGAGGTATGTACTGACCTGAAGGTATGTACTGTCCTTGAGGTTGATATGCCCCTTGAGGTATGTATTGTCCTTGAGGTTGCCCCCCAGGCTGTAAATTACCACTTTTAGGTTTCCCCCCAGGCTATAAATCACTACCTTGAAGATTAGAGTTTGGAATGTTTCCAGACATCATATAAATTTGTTCTGCATTTACAGTTTCAGTATTTGATTCATTTGGACTAGATGATATTGTACGTTTGTTGAGAGAAGGAGATGCACCTGAGAAAGTACCAGAAATAGACTGGTATCCCACAGGTACAGACGGTCCACCATATAAATATGTTTCGGGAGCTGCAAAAAACATTGATGACTCACCAGACATGTTTAACAGAGATCTGTATCCTCATGGTATAGCGTAAAAAAGGATTCGGGTGGTGGATAATTTAGACTAGTATTATGTAGAAAGTCTGTCAACTTAGAATACCAAGGATCTTTTTTGAAAGGACTATAGTAAATTTATTCACTTTACCTAAGATCTAAAGTTTCCTGGTTTGAGGGAAGAACAGCTTCTTCCTCTGTGTCAGTAATTTCTTCAATACTTATGAGGCCAGGAGGAAGGTTATCAGTTATGCGAAACTTTACTCTAGGTGAATCAGGATGATGAGGGGTTGGAGAAATGAACTCGAAATCAATCTCAGATATATCAGGTTCAGTTTCTGGTTCAGAAATTTCAGGATCTGTAGCCAATAATTCACTAGTTATAGAAACAAGTTCAGCTAGTTCAGAAATTGAAATTATTTTAGGAGTACTTTCTGTTGTTCGAGGTTGATCTACTTCATATTCAGGATGAATGATGATTGATGTTTATTCGTTTTCAGTTGATCCAGTCCCTGATGTTTCTCCTTTCTCATATCTAAGTTTTTCTAACTGGCTTGGTGTATAATCAAGGGGTTTCCCCTGCATTCTACGTGATTGTCTAGGTAATTCAACCACGATTAAAACTTTTAACACATGAAATCAAAGAAAATTTTAATAAAATATCCTAAAGTCTCTAAGGAAACAACCAAATTGATCACACACCTAGAAAACCTAAGAGATCAAACCACACACAAACAGTAGATTCCCACACTAAAAACACTAGTTGGTGATGAAATCCAACATCGTATAATTTTAATGCAGAAATGGCAGTTGGAACAGTTACCCTGATAACCTGCTTAATGAAATAGACCAGTGCAAGTTTTCCACTTAAACCATCTCAAGTGAAGAGAACCCTCCGGAGAGTCCAAGTGAGTCTAGCCGACATCTGTTCCAGGTACAGTGGGACCTCCCCTCCACCATCACCTTGGGAAACAATCCTAAATTTTATGGCCACTAAGGCCACCAATTGGAACAAATATACCTAGCAGAACAGTCTGCGATCCGATATACACGCAAGGGCAGAGTAACTAGCTCAATCCCCTTGAAGGCTCCTTCACATAATCCAAGGTTTACCGACAAGTGACCCCAGGCTCCTCAACAATGGTCTATCTGAGGTTTACTATTTTTAATACGTGCACATGTTCTATCGTTCCCAATGAGAAAGGTATGATTACCTCACTAGTTTGAATATGATCTCATGCTTAACTCTTTTAAGAAGAGCTTCCTAGAACATACATGCTATTATTGTATTTTCCTACCGCAAGATTTACTACTTTTTTTTTTGCACTGCCTTGGAATTTTAACTACAACCTATTCCAAGACACTAGCCTGAGCTATGTTGGTGGAAAAGAGCCCTAGAAAATATTAAAATTTCTCAATTGATTTTAATTAAGTGTTACTTTTAGTTGGTTGTTTCTTAGGTCAAAAGGTATGGAAGTGAAATTTCGATGATGTTTTAATGACCCGACTCAAAAATACGTTAAAATGCATCTATATGAAAAGCAACTCATTTCTTTTCAATGAAACCTATTTAGAGGAAAGACTTGAGAGATTTCAATAACTTTTAAAACATCAATTCTTTCTTTGATAAACAAGAAACTTTGAAAAGAAGACAATTTCATGAGAACTCAATTTCACAGAAGAAATATCACTTGTTCAAAAATCAAATTCCTTATATCATTCAAATCAGAAACTAGAATCAAAATTATTCCAAAAGAAAAATAAAACTCTTAAAAACACAAAATTCAAAACCAAAAGAAAACTCTAATTTTGAACTCTATATTAAACAATTTTTTAGGATGTTTATGCTCAGTTTGTAATCTAACCAAGAACTTTCTGCTTATCTCAGCAAGAAATCAAAAGCATCCAATAGTGGTTTTAAAGTGAAATTCAGACCTTATCAATCGAAAAGGGTTTCTAAATTTGCAAATGAAAATAAAATCGAATTTTCGTAAGAGTAAGATTTTCTTCAAGTTTAATGACTCAACAAAAAAACAATGACATACCAATTAGCTGAGGTATATAAAAGTTTATGATTCAGAGCAACAAGAAGACAGGGCAAACACCCACTCATAAAATGCAAATTAAATGAAAAGATCACTTCAAAAACACAAATTGCTTAAAGAAACTCACACAAAAGACTTTGGCAGTCAAGACAAATTGGGATAATAACAAAGAATCAAATAATTGGATTCCAGAAAACAGAATTTCTACTTTTTCTAAAATTTTCCAAAATTCCACAGTTTTTAATGGAATAAGGTGTGGTACCGCACTGTATTGCACCAAAAGATGCAGTCTACTACTCTGTTTTTAAACAAAAAGTGTGAAAGGCAGGAAAAGTAGAGAAAAAATAAAAAATATAGATTTACAGTCAGGGATCCTATTGAGTTTTCTACCCAATCCAATTTTGAGCTAATCTAACTCAAAGAAATCTAAAAAATCAAACTGAAAATAAAAAGAAAACTAAGTTCATATTTTCCCCAGTGGAGCCACCAATTTGTTATGCGGATAAAATCCTCCTTGCAGACAAGGACGATCTCCCTAGTATCCTAAGGATATCTAGAAACAAACAGATAGATGTAAACTATTTTCTCTAGACTATTTTGCTTAATAATTACTAATTAACTATGGAGAGATGCTCCTAACTGAAGTCCGACGCTTACTCAGTCTTCAATCCAGCCATTCCAGAAGGTATTGATCTAGCATTTAAGATCTGCAATCAAAGACAAGCCAAAAAGATAAAAAGCATCCGCAAGATATGATAATTCAGAAGCAATAATCTATCTTAGTGATCAAGGAATCCAAGAATTAAATTATTCAAAAGATAGATGAACAACTCAATGAGAAAATAGAATCCATTTGTATTAACTTTGAATAAAAAGAAGAAACCTTACAACCTTGACTCCTTGATGTTTGTATAGGTTCTTCTGAGGTCCCGAACAATCGTTTTCCTCAGTTTGACAAGACTCCAACTCTCTGAATCAGCATAAGACTATGGCTATGAGTATGTAATCTCTCTCATGCCAATGATGCCAAATGTGGAGAGTATAATTTCTTCAGCAATTCCCTTCTACTAGCTAAGAAGTAAGTACCCTTGAGACTGAAACATGGTCTCAAATTACAGTAGAAAGGAGGTAGTTTCAGCTCTAATAGGGAGGGGATAAAGCCCTCTCATCATGGGATTTCAGCTCCAAAAACCAAGGGATAGCCCCATTTATGAAGGGATAAAGGTTCATGAATGGAAGAGGTGAAGCTCGAATAGATAGCGCTTCTAGAAGGCCCCGGATGGGAGAATATTCAACCAGCTGGGCTTCTAAAACTTACTTTTCTTTTTATTTTACCTTTTACAGGGGTCCACAGTTTTAATGCGCAGAACATGTGGGATGTGCCGCAGTTTTTATAGCAAAAACCGCAGTACCGCAGGAAATGACTAGGAAATGTGCGAAGTTAGGCTTTTAGGGTTTTTAATGAGCTTTTTCCAAATTCCAAGACTTGATTTAGGAACTTTATGATTTTGGACCTCTAAGAGAGCAATAAATAGGTAATGATGAACCCATAGACAGCTAAATGTCATGGTGACAAATTTTAGTGTAACAATTGGTCTGATGTTACCCTATACATTTGATCTCACCAATCTAAAAAATCACGGGACACTAACATAACCCTCAACAACAACTCTTATTTTGTTTTATGTGCAACTCATATTGTCAAAAGATTCACATTGGGAATTCTTCTTCATTCATTATTTTGTGAGTTCTTGAAGAAACAATTTGATAACATTGTTGAAATATGATTGGTTGTTGTGCATGGAAGAAGACAATCATTATGGGCTGCAATCTATGATCATTTCTAGCCATACTAATGGGATGAACTTCACAAGGATGGAAAGCACATTCTAAAGATGGAGTAAAAGTCTTGATGTGTTCTACACAATATAGTATTCTACTAAGGCTTGAACAATTTGAGCATAATTAAAATAGAGACAAGTACTTGGATATGCTACTATGTGGGCATCTTTTCTTTTCACACAAGTTGCATAAAACAAATAATGAAGGGTTGGAGAAAAGTGCATCTTATTGAGATTAAGGGTTAATATTTCTCTCTTGGAGCTTTGGTCAAGGATTTAGTTGAAAAGACAGAATAAAGGAACACAAGGAACTGGTTGGATTATGAAACTTTGCAATGCTTTGTTTGCATGAGGACATGCAAAATCTCTGGTGTGGGGGAATGTTGAGCCTCCAATTTGTCATAATTTTGTTGATGAAACCATCTATTTTCCCATGATTCCATTCACCCATTGTCACCATTTTTAACCATATTTATTCATAAATGCACAAAATTCTGGCATACATGTTTACATGGTTTATTATTATTATTTCTATTATTTTTAATGAATTAAAGAGAATTATGCATGGTTTTACTAATGATAGTTTGACAGTTCAAGTTTTTACAGTTTCCGCAATTGTCTCCATGGTTGAGGTAGTAGCACCACTCTTGAATGAAATCCAGCACATGTAAATTGTTTCTAGAAACTTTAATATGGATTTTTGTTGATCAAATTCCACCCAGCTCACACATGTGGACCTCCAGGCAAAGATCAAGGGAAAATCATAGTAGATTTGACCAGTCAACTTCAAACGTGTTTTCTAAGAAAACTAAAGCGAATCTCACAAAACAAAAACATGGGTTTTGTTCAGCACGAGCCCAATTAGTTCCTTGTGAGCCTTTTTCCACATTCGTTACCATTTGGGAGATACTTCAGGTTCTTTGGAGCCCTATTTTTCAGTTGCGTGAGCAAACATTGCGACCATGTGTCATAAATTCCCAGTCAAGTAAACAGAGGTTGGAATGGACTGTGCTTCATAAATTCATGGAAAATAGGTGTAATTTTAGTTTTTATCTTGATCCATATGAATCCCCATGAAGTTACATTGCAACCCCTATATATACACTCCATTGAAACAAAGAGGGGAGGTTAATTTTTCTGAAGCATACAGTGAATTGTTGAAACTCTGTTTTACATCATTTTTAATGAAGAAGTGCCTTGAATATTTGATGCGTAGCTGATTTTTCATGTGAATCTTTGATACAACCTGTTTGTGGAGGGCCCCTGCAAACAATGAAGGTTCTACATTTTATGTTTTTAATGTAGTTATTTTCATGTTTTCATTTTATCATTTGATGTAGTTATTTTCAGAATTCTGAATTATCATTTGTCGTATTTGTTTTCAGAATTCCAATTTTTCATTTGTTGTAGTTACTTCCATAATTTCATTTTGTTATTTAATGTAGATGTTTTCAAAAATCTTCTTTTATCATTTGATGTAGATTCATCAATATTTCCTTTCAAATTGTCAAATTGCAGAGGATTCATAGTTTTACTTCTAGAGCAGCAATGATTTATTTTAGAGTAGTTTTAAAAGTTCATGAGTGGTTTATTTCAAGAGCATGGGTGATTTCTTCTCAAAATATTAGTGATTGAGTGATTTCCCTTCAACATATGAGTGTGTTCTTTTCAATTCATGAGTGATTTGTTTTCAAGAGCTATAGTGATTTCTTTACAAGTTTCATTGCCATAACATTTCATTTCAAAAACATAAAAATGTATAAATTCCCTTTTCTAGAATTCGATTTTATCTTCATGCACAAGACTTTTAGAGAATAAGAATTTTTAGAGACTAACAAATAAATTATTTAAGATTTCTTCATAAGAAAAGGAAATTTTGTTTCAGTTTTTACGGAGTAGAAAGCATGTTGATTTTTAGAACTTAGTTCTAATTTAAATTTTTCAATTTCATTAGGAACATAAGAATAAAAACATCCTTAGAAGTAATCTCTACAAATCCAATCATCACACCAATAAACAAAATGAATAAAAGAGGCTTATAGCAGTGCACTTGCACTTCACAAGTTTACCAACTCCGGTCGATAATTTATGTAATCAATTGAAGACAATTAAATTGACCAAACAGACATTTGTCCAAAAAATCTTGTGTGTAACATTGTCTATGTGCATGTATTTAGTTTAGATATGTATCATTTTAGGCTGTTAAAGTGTTTACTTCGATGTTAATACTGAAAGTTTCAGATTAATAACTTGTATAAGTAGGAGAAGTAAATCGTGATTTAATAGTAGGGTTTCTGCATAAATAATATTTAGAAATTTTCACACGAAGTACGATGATAAACTCCACAACACCCTCAAAGCTAAACGAAGCATGAATATAAACCCCACAACACCCTCAAAGCTGAACAAAGCAGGCAGATAAACCCCACAACACCCACAAAGTTGAACGAAGCAATCAGATAAGCTCCACAACACCCACATTGTTGAAAAAAGCAGGCAGATAAACCCCACCCACATTTTTGAACGAAGCAGGCAGATAAACCCCACAACACCCACAAAGTTGAACAAAGCAGGCAGATAAACCCCAGAGCACCCACAAAGTTGAAAGAAGCATGCAGATAAACCCCACAACACCCACATTATTGAACGAAGTAGGCATATAAACCCCACAACACCCACAAAGTTGAATGAAGTAGGCAGATAAACCCCAGAGCACCTATAAAAACCCAAAACCCAAAACCCACAAAGCTAAAGCAAGGCACAATATCCATTTTCGGCTAAATGTATTAAAAAACACAAGTAATAAGGCTAGTAGGATGATGTCCTACCTCCCACTATTCATTTAGGTTGGAGGAACCTCCATGGAAACAACCCTAGCTCTAGTAGCTCCAAAAAACAGCTCAGGACCCTAAAAATTGCTTAGCAACGACATAAGCAAGACACACAACCAAAAAGTTATAAATCCATTCCAACCACATAAAACAACATAAATTCATCCTATAAACCCATGAAAACCTGAAATTTACCTTAAAAAATGTTTGGGGGCATGAAACGACCATAACCAACTCTAGGTCGAGCTAAATCTACCACAGGGACTAGCTAAATCCGCCATAGGGACGAACATAAAGAAATAAGTAGGCCAATACAGGCAACGAGGAAGCAAAAGAAGTGCACTAAACCAGATAAAACCCACAAAAACAATAGAAAACCTCTCAGTAATGCAGAGCAATTGCTTTGCAAAACACCATCTACAGCGTGTTGAACAGTCATGGTGTGAATGAGAAAACCACAAGCGTTCATAAGAAAACCACCATCATCGCACAACCACTGGGGAGGGAAATTGCAAGGCAACTGGACTTGAACAGGAATACACAGCACAAAGGGCATGCTTCCAGGGAATGCGATAAATGCCATTAAACACTTCCCTTTACTTATTGAGTTGTTCATAGGTGGATGCTTAACAGGTGTCCTCACACGCTCGATAGTTAGCGTACAAAAAAATCTCAAGCTGACCTGGAATATGGAGGGGTGTGAGGTGGAGCGATCGCCTATTAGCGTCTCTCCCCTAGAGGATTTTTGAAAGCAATGAACTATGCAACAATGAAAAAAAAATTATATTATAAACGATTGTAATTGCAAATTGGGAATTTTTATAAGGTAAAAATAAAAATACTCTAATTTTTATACCAAAAAATTTTAAAATAATATTTTTATATTAAAAAAAACTATAAAATGGAAAATTGAAAAATGAAAAAAAAATAGAAAAAAAAATTTACTTTAACAAAATTTATAAAGTAGAAAATTGGTTGTGAATCAATAACTCTTATATAAAATAATAATAATAAAACAGTAATTTCTATATTGGAAAATTTTATAAAATGACAAATTTTTCTTCAAATGGATAATTCCTATTAAAAAAAAAAAATATGTTTAAGTGTTCGTAAAATGTATAGTATCTAGAAAATGGACAGCAAGAGCGAGAGGGTTTTCAAGTTAGGGCAGGAGGTCAGCGCATCGACGGTTCCACTGGACTGTGCTCCAAGCATCCGGCTATAGATTATCGACGGTGGAAAGGAGGCATTATGGCATTGTATTGGAGGGAAGGCGACCGCGGCTGGGGCAGGTGGTCGATTTCTTCGAAGGAGGCAGGGGTGGAGTGGATTGATGGCAGATGACCCTACCAGCGGATGCGGATCCCTATTGGATCTCATGCACTTTTCGTCGATCGTTTGTAGAGCGGTTGGCAAAGGGTCTCCCACAATAGCGATTGGATCTATCTGTCTCCTAGTAACTAGCTCCCCTCATCATGTTTTTATTGTCTTTTAGTATATATTCAAGTGTATTTTTTGGAAACCTGGAGGATGGGTGTTTCTGCTCACCATGTGGACAGTTATGGAGATGCAGTCCCCCTTTACCCCTATGGGGCATAGTTTACAGAGGAGGAGCAGGGATGCTCCTACCTAAATTCTTTCTTTGTGTGAGGTCATAATGATCCTTGGTTCTCGTGATTTCTTGGTGGGTGGGTCAGGAGGCACGGGGTTAAACACAAAAAACCCTCACACATATGAAAGCGGATGGGACTTAAAAGCTGAGATCCAGTTTTAGATCTTTATTAAAACCTTAGATGGGAAATCCAAAAGCATATGGCTACAGGAGTCAGATTTGGTTACAGATCTGAAGCATAATGTCCAAATTGCTATGGGTATTCGAGCTATAAAACAAAGCCTAGTCTTTTCTGGGAAGGTTCTCCAAGAAGAAATGCAATTAAAATCCCACGACATCCCAAGGAACTCCTCCATAATACTGTGGCACATTCATCAAATGGATGTGAAAACTATGTTTCTCAATGGGATCATTGAGGAAGAGTTGTACATAGAGCAGCCTGAAGGTTTTGAAATATTCAACAGTGAGTCGCATGTGTGCAGTTTTATTATCCCTACATGGGATACAATTTTTTAATATAGCAAATAATAAAATCATGTTTTTGACATTATATGTACTCTTACTGAATCTAAGGCTCAAAGGAGGAGGAGAAGGAGTAAAAATTTCTGCTAGAACAGAACATAACAGAGCTCACAAACCGAGGAGGGGAGCCAACACCTCCATAACCGAAGCCCCAATCAGTCCTTCATACAGAAAAACTCTTCAAGGTAAAAATAAAAGAGATCTACAAACTGAACCAGTCGAAAACACCCCAAAACCATACATTGTGGAGCAGTTGAATTACATTCCAGAAATGAACTTAGAGGCACCAGAGATTGAAGAATACAGATCCATTTTTGAATCCCAAGCGATAATCTGCAGATTTAATTGCTATTGGCCAAAACCAATGGAGTTTTTCCACTGGATATTTACCAACTGGACTATGGAATGTGATATACATCTATGCTCCAAGGGGTACTTTATTGTAAATTTTCCCTCGCAGGAAGCCAGAGATATCATACTGAAGGCAGGTCTGTGGTTTTGGGGCTCTATTGGTATCTTTACCACACCTTGGTTTTCAGAATTTGACGCAAACTCGATGGAGATTACGAGAATTCCAGTCTGGGTCTGGCTATATAATATCCCACTCCATTTATAGAATGAATATGTTATAGAGCGCATCGGGAATATCCTAGGGAGATATATCAAAATAGACATTCAAAGATTAGAAGAGAGAATTTTCACCTTCACACAAATTTGTGTGGAAGTGGATCTCAGCAAGGGGCTTTCGGAAAGCATCCACTTGATACATAATCAGTAAAAATGGACACAACACCTGGATTATGAAAATACTGCATTTAGATTTAGGATTTTCAGGAAAATCGACCATTTACAAAATACCTGCCTGGATGCAAAAAGAGAAATCAGGAAGAAGAAGAAAATAGGGAAAGAAACTAAAAGCTGGAAATTCCCCTCAGGAGGACCAGAGCAAGAGACAAAAGACGAATGAGATATACCCACCCAAAACGAGAATAAACAGTCTATAAAAGAACTAGGGATACAAGAAAAATAAGTACAAGAACCCTTGGGAACAGACACGACAATACACTTAGTTCATTCTATGGAGGATGTAACGCCGACTGAAACTCGATCTGATGTAAGTTCTGGTGAAAATAAGTGAAAATCCCAGCCCTACTGGAAACTTGTAAATTTAGGTAGCTTTGCTACATGGTGCGCATGAAGTGCACAGGTCCTCTAGGCATATCGAATGCAATATGCATGTACTAAATGTAAATTTTCATTAAAATCTTAATAGAAAGTTGTTGATTTTTTCCGTGGAAAAAAAAAATGTATAGTATCTAATTTTTCCAACATTGGATTTTATAGGGTCATTTTTTTTCCTACATAATAGAATTTGGATACTAATTTGAATTCTGTAACTATGTTATAAATTAATGTTTATTATATTGTTTCCCCATTTATTTAATAAAATATTTACAATTTGTTTTAACTTTATTATTTTTTAGTTATATATATATATCAAGAAATTCATATTACGTTCAAAAGCTTTAATATATATAGATATAGTGTATATTGGTGTGTCACTTGGGAAACCAAACCAGTAACATAAGCACAATTTTTTGATTTTTCATACTATTTACTTGAAATCTTGATAACAAAAAATTTGAACGATGTATTGCATATAAAAAAAGAGATAGACTAATAACATAAAGAAACAACAAGAAATTTAAATGTCACTACATAGAAGTTCCTTGCTAATCTTCATTTAATAGGGGTATCCTCCAGGCCTAGTGGTTGTGGCTCTTTATCAAAATCAGACAAAGAAAGGTTCATGTTTTTCAGGCTCTTGGGCAGTGTGACCTTCCTATTAAGTTTATACATCTTCTCAAGTAACTTTGGCATGCATATGATTAATTCTTATTGTGTGTTTGCCCTATATATGAGGAATCTTCCCATTATATGCTAGTATAAGTTGACAGTTTGCCTGTAAAAGGTTGTTCTGGCCCTGGTAAAATTCCCAATGTTTGGTATCCAATATCTTGTTTCCTGCTTCACATGCCTATCTATAATGAACCTCTATTATTTATTTCCTTGCTCTTCCACATCATATATTACTCTTTGAACAATTGTAGGGATTATATCCCTGTAGAGTTCCATTGCTACTCTGATAATTTTTTGAGCTCGAGTGCCACAAATGGAGGGATGACTGAAATTGGAAGGGGGGAATAGATTGGCTTTTCCCCATCTGCCACTTCCAGTGCAAACTAGATAGTCTACATCTAACTATACAGAGGGGAGAGAATTAAATGGGAAGAGCTAGAGAGGATAGCAAATTAGAAGGATGGAGAGGAAAGAGAAATGGGAATCAGAAAGAGTAGAGGGAGAACAGTAAGCAACAGTTGAGGGAGGGAGATAATGTAAATACAACAAGAAAGGTAGCATATAGACAGGGTAGGAAAGTGATGGAAGAGACTATAGGGGGGAGGGAGTGAAACAAGAGAGCATGAAGAGGGGGAAGAACCCAAGGGGACATTGTGAGAGACAAAGAGAAATGCTAGAGAAGGAAGGAAAAAGGTGCAGAAAGAATGAGACTAGGAAAGAGTTTTATGGAAAAATAGAAACCCCTTGGATAATTAAACCTAGAGGGGGAAATAGAAACCAAAATCCTACAAAGCATGTGATGGAATTTAAGCCACCAATAAGAGAATCTAGAAAATAAATGGAATTCCAAAAAGTTATAACCAAGAATGAAAACCTACAAATGTTATAAGCTCTATGATATGGATCCAGACTTCAAGAGTGATGTTTAAAGTAGTTTTCTCCATGCTTAAATACTAGACCATCAAGCCTAAAATTTTCCATGGATTAATTCTATCAATCCAAGAGTTGTAATTTTTTTTCCACTCGCCATGGCTAGCTGCTTAAATGCATGTAGAGGTGTTCTATCAATACCAGTCAATCTCCATCTTGCCACCTATCAACATTATTTTCTTGGCTCTTCTTGTTACCCCCCATAATTAGTGGCAACCTTCCATCATAGAACAAAAACCAAGTTGAATGTATCTTCCCCCAAAACCTCACACAAACGAAATCTATTGCACTGCTTTTGAATTGCCTCACTCCCATCTATTCATGCAACGAATTGATATGCATTCAAGCTTCCATGTGGAGGGAAACTTTCCCACCCTTTCATTTTTCTTGGATCTCATATTGAGCTTGAGTGAGACACCTTATCTCCTCATGAACCATCATGGGGATTGTAATCTCATTTTTCTATTGCTTGAGAAGTCTCCTTGAGTTGATCTTAAATGGATTAATTCCAATTGTAATCCAAAACTTCCCTATCATAATTCAAGCATATATTAGCTAAAACTTCCATCATTTTTCCCATATGTCCGTGGGGGAAATCT
Source organism: Pinus albicaulis (assembly GCA_034641835.2). NCBI lineage: Eukaryota > Viridiplantae > Streptophyta > Pinopsida > Pinales > Pinaceae > Pinus > Pinus albicaulis. The sequence goes on along the minus strand of CM076572.1, from coordinate 1,098,095,649 downwards.
CTGTTCTCTTCCCAAACCAAGTCCATATGCAATAGGAAAGTCCACCACAATCACTTTAAAGGTACTATTTATATGAGATATTAAACTTATTGATGCACACAAATGTTTTATCTCATCATATCCTTACACTTTTATTGAATCAATCACATCGATATTGTCTCCTGTTTGATAATATTTGTTGCAATCATGACCAATTTCTTGCATAATGTAAAGTGGCATGATATTATTTGTAACATCACTATCCATTGAAAATTTATGTAACAAAATCTATGGTGTTTCCAAAGATATGTAAAATGGAGGAACTTTCCCCTGTGACTTCAAAGGAGGATTAGGGCATGTTTATTGAGTATTCATGACTACTACCTATACTCTTTGTGTTATTTATGTATTTATTCTCTAAAGCTTTGAGGATATTTTATCTTTGTTGAGGGATGTTTACCACTTTTGAAAATGGAAATGTGATTTGTTTTGGGTATGTTATACATTCTTTGCATGATTAGTTGTGTTTGGACCTCGGTTCCTAATGGGGGGGATTCCCCCCTATATAAATTTCACTGTGGGAGGTCCAGGGGGGAGTAGTGACACTTTAATGGATTCCCCCACCCAAGTGGGGGTTTTTGGGTGAAAACACCCCTTAAGAGAATTTTTTGGAAAATTTTCCTTGTAAAATATTGTAGTTTCATAATCAATTTGGATTGTTCATCATCAGGTCACAAATATCACATTTGAATTTAATGTTATGTTTTTTCTTCCCTATAAGGAAAACCTATTTTAAGAAGGGAATTGTATAGTAGATATATATTCATTGACAAATGCGAAAAAAAATTAGTCTGGTTTTCACAGTTTTAGGTTTCTAGGGTAAAATATTTCTGCAAATTGTGCTCATATGCTATTGAATCTTTTATTTTATATATTTAGAATATATCTGCAATAATTATACGTACATGGTTAAAACCTACATTTTGTGTCAAATCTATTTTGGCTTAAAGGGGATGACTTTATGGCTAATGTGTTTTGCTTCGACCTGTGGTAAACCCGGTTATAGTGGGAGATCTGCATAATTGATTTTTGTGGTGAAAAGAAATGGCGAGCAATGCAAAGATAGAGATTGAGAATTTTAATGGGATTTTTTTTTACCTATGGAAGCTTAAGATGAAATATTTGTTGGTAGAAAAAGATCAATTGATTATAGTGTATCTGGGTACTAAACTAATGAAAATGTTAACAAGTTATTGGACCAAGCTAGATCAAAAGGAAATGAGCACAATATGATTGTGTCTCATAGATTTAATATTGCTAAATGTTTTAGGAGGCTATAAAAAAGGAATTTTTGGACAACTTATGGACTTGTATCAGTCTAAGTCCCTAGTGAAAAAATTATTCTTGCAGAATAAGTTGTATAACCCAAGGATGAAGGATGGAGACTAAGGGACAAAGCATCTGAAAGTGTTTAATACAACGATATTTCAAATATTATCTATTGATATTAATATTTTATATGAATATAAGTGATTTTGTATATTGTGTTCTGTAGCAGATTCATGCAGTAGCCTGGTTTTTTCCATAGGTAGTAATGCAACTAGCTTAAGTCCTGATGACATCTTCTCATCTTTGTTTTCAGAGGAGATGAGACAGAAAAACATGGAAATTTAAAATGGATATTAATTTTCTATAAAATTACACTCCCATAATAGAAATAAAAGTAAGTCCTCAAGTGGGATAATTAAATCTATATGTACATCTAAATCTCTAGGAAAATTTGTAAAGGTGTGTTGGAAATGTGGGAAATAAGGGAATTATAAGAAAGACTATAGATCAAAAACTACTAAGAAAGGGAATGGATCTATTGATTCTCCTTCTACGGAAGAAAAATCCTCCTTAAATGAAGGAGGGGATGTGTAATTAGATTCTTGAAGTAGACCGCTAGATCATGAGGCATGGGTGGTCAACCTAAGTGCATATTTTGATGTGACTCTCGACAGAGAGTGTATGAAAGATATGATGGTTGTAATGTTTTCTTAGGAGATGATTCAATAGAAGAAAAATATGGTGAAGAAAATTCAAGTTGATTCTCATGGGTGGAAAGGTTAGAACACTCCTTGGTGTTTTTTATATCCTAGGATTGGCTAGAAATTTGATTTCTATAAGCAAGATGAGTTATGCAAGTGTAAAAATAATGTTTAAAAATTAATACATGCATGATGATTCACATGGGAGTGGTAATGTTGAGGGGATTTTGGATTGGAACTATGCATAAGCTACTAGGAAGTATTCTCAGTAATGAACATAGGAATTTTGAGGTCTAAAATGGGCCTCCTAGGAAAAATATACAACAAAAATAAACTTTAAAAGAACCAATAGTATTCAAGATGATGATGTCAACCATGGGGGATGATTCACCATTTTTGGAATAAAAAAGTAAAAATATTAAAAATTAATAAAATAATAAAACTACCTTTTCAACTCGTATTTTCAACTTATCTCCCTAATGTTTTACTCAAATTTCGAGCGAGAGTACTTATTGGATGAAAAATTTAATTCCTCATCCAAGGAGTACCTTTGTTGCATTCTTTCGATGGACCTTGCTACACAAAAACTGAGAAATACATGAAAAAACGTGTTTGCAATCACGTTTTTCATGCATTTCTCATTTTTCGTGTAGCAGGGTCCATCGAAAGTATTCAAAATGGGTACTCCTTGGATGAGAAATCAAATTCTTCATCCAACAAGTGTTTTCACTCGAAATTTGAGTAAACCCATAATGAGATAAGTTGAAAATACGAGTTGAAAAAATAGTTTTTCCTTTTTTCCCTCTAAAATTTGATGATGTAATCTAATCTTATTTTATTATTTCCACTATTATTTTATAGTTTCCTTAGGAGCCCATTTTATACCTCAAAATTCCTCTAATGTGAAATAGTTCCATTGTTCTTGAGAGTGGAGTAGAAGGAAAAAACTCCTATAATCTTTGGGGAAAATACTATGTTGTGGCATCAAAGATTGGGACATATAAGAGAGAAGGACCTTTAAATATTACATGGTAATGGTATGGTAGAAGGTGTATACAATTACTCTTAGGATTTTGATTTTTGTGAAAATTGTTTATATGGGAAGTAGAATCATATGAGATTCTCCTTTGGTGCTAAAGAATAAATGGAATGCTACAACTAATACATAGTGATGTGTTTGGACCTACGTTGGTTCTATAACTGTGTATATATGTGTAGTATATCTCATTTATAAATGACTTCTCGAGGAATACATGGATACATTTTCTAATAAGGAAACAAATTAAAGTATTTGATATATTTAAAGAGTTTAAGGCTTTGGTGGAAAATCGAATAATGAAGGAAGGAAAGGTGTCATAAACAGATTATGTCAGAGAATTATTCCTTGAGTAATTTGAAGAGTGTAAGAAGTGTTGAATAACACAACATAAGGCTACTCCATACACACCTCAATAGAATGGAGTTGTAGAAATTATTAACACGACATTGATGGAAAAAGCAAGAATGATGCTTAGTGGTGTCAGGTTAGGACGAGAGTTCTAGGCAGAGATATTGAATATTTCAATTTACCTAGTAAATATATTGCCCTCATCAATGTTGTATGATAATATTCCACGTGAGGTATGGACTGGTAAGAAATACGCTCTCACATGTTCCAGGGTATTTGGATATGATGCATATGTACATGTTCCAAAGTAAAACATAAATAATTTGTATAGGAAATATGAAGGGCACATCTATATTGGTTATAAAGATGTTTTGAAAGGTTATAAGTTTTGGAACCAATGAACTAAGAAGGTTTTGTATAGTTAAGATGTGGTATTTAGAGAAGTAAAATATGTTATGAAACATAAATTCATACTGAGGGAGAAGGAACTAGAGAAGATAGAGTTTGAACTAAATGATAATGAATTAGATTCTATAAAAGAATAAGAATTAGAAGAACAAGAACCACATTTTCCAGTTTTTATGAGATTGGTTCAGGAAAGAAGGTATCTAGAAAGGTATATTGCACCTCATTTCCATTCAAGTTTTGCTTTCTTCATTACTAATTATGATCCTAGAACTATTATGAAGGTAGTGGATTCATAGGATGGAAAACCCTAGAAAAAGGCCATGGTTGAAGAAGCAAAATCCTTGGAAAAGAATGAGGATGTGATCTAGTGGAGTTTCTAACTTGATGAAAACCTATTGGTATAAAATGAGTGTTTAAGAAGAAGTTGAATGCAAAAATCAAAGTGAACAATAATATTGGCTAGTAGAAAAAGTTCGTTCCCATGTCGAGGGAATTGAATTTGGTGATATTTTTTTTATCTTGTTTTCAAGTTAGTTTCTATTAGATTTCTTTTATCCATTGTTGGTTCTTTTGATTATGAGGTAGAACAAATGGAATTGAAGGAAACATTTCGACATGGGGATTTTGAAGAAGAGATATACATGAAATAGCTAGAAATATTTAAAGTGAAGGGAAATAAAGACTAATATGTAGGTTGAAAATTTCCTTTTATAGGTTAAAGTAATCACCAAGGATGTGATATCAAAAATTTGATACATATATTGGGACTTGGCTTCATAACGAGTAAAGTGGATCACTATGTATATTTTAAATTAGTTGGTGACCATATTAGTTATTTGGTATCTTGTATGTAGAATATATTTTGCTAATTAGGAATAACATGGAAATTATATTGGATGTGAAAACTCAATTGTCCTCTAGATTTTACATGAAGGATATTTATGCTACAAACTTCATTTTGGGTATGGAAATTAAAAGAGATCGGGAAAAAAGGAAACTTTGGTTAAATCAGAAGGTATGTCAATAACATATTGTACATGTTTAATATGTAGGAAAGTAAAACCATAAATGTCGTTATTCCTACAAGTGTAAGGTTATTTGTTGATCAGTGTCCCAGGACACGGGAAGAGGGAGAGAACATGTCTCGTGTTCCATATGTTAGTGTAGTTGGAAGTTTAATGTATGCAATGGTTTGTACCAGATCAAACATTGCACATCATTAGGAAAATTTTGAGGTCTAAAATGGGCCTCCTAAGGAAATTATAAAATAATAGTGGAAATAATAAAATAACATTTTATTACATCATCAAATTTTAGAGGAAAAAAAGAAAAAACAACTTTTTCAACTCGTATTTTCAACTTATCTCCAAATTTTTTTACTAAAATTTCGAGCAGGAGTACTCTTTGGATGAAAAATTTAATTCCTCATCCAAGGATTACCCATGTTGCATACTTTTGAATGACCCTGCTACACGAAAAATGAGAAATACATGAAAAAAATGTGATTACAATCACGTTTTTTCATGTATTTCTCATTTTTCGTGTAGAAGGTTCCATTGAAAGTATGCAACATGGGTAATCCTTGGATGAGGAATTAAATTTTGAATCGAATGAGTACTCTCACTCAAAATTTGAGTCAAAACTTTGGGAGATAAGTTGAAAATACGAGTTGAAAAAGTAGTTTTATTATTTTGTTATTTTTTAATATTTTTACCCTTCTACTTAAAAAATGGTGAATCATCCCCCATGGTTGACATCATCATCTTAAATCCTATTGGTTCTTATAAATTTTATTTTGGTTACACATTTTTCTTACAAGGCCCATTTTAGACCTCAAAATTCCCCTAATGGCATTAGGAGTATTGAGAGGACATATATCAAAACTAGGGAAGGAGTATTAGAGTACAATAGTAAACATGCTTTTTATGTTTCTACATGGAACTACTAATTATGGATTGTGGTACCAAGGAAGAATAGGATGGAAAATGTTTGACATGCATGACTTTGTTGATGCAAATGGTGATGGAGATCTAGATCATAAAATATCTACAAGTGGGTATGCATTTAACTTATTTGTAGGAGAAATTAGTTGGATGAGAAATTGCAGTCTATAGTGATACTCTCAAATACAAAAGTTGAATACATGGTCGCTACTCGTGCAAGCAAGGAATAATTTTTGTTAAAAATATTTTGTTTAGGTATAAGGTTGACACAACAAGTTGCAAGGATAGATTACGATAGTAAAAATGCAAATTTCCTAGAAATTAACTCTATTTATCATTTGAAGAAAAATAATATTGATGTTTAATATCACTTTGTGAGTGATGTGGTTGAAGAGAAGAAGGTTCTATTGGTAAAGGTTGAAATTTTGAAGAATGTTGCAGATTCATTGAAAAAATCTGCGAGCTCTAAGAATTTTTCTTAGTGCAGAGAAAAAAAGGGCATTATTGTCATGGATTCTTCGTCATGCACTCCTATGATCCATTATATTCAAATAAAATAATAAGTGGTAGAATATTAGGTATGTGTTATATTATTTACTTGATTAGTTGTGTTTGGACCATAGTTCATAATTTGGGGGCTTTCCCACCCATATAGCTATCATCGTGGGGTGTTTAGCGGGGGTGAAAACACTTTTATAGAGCCCCCACCTAGAGTGGGATTTTGGGGGCAATGCCCTCGAAGAAATTTTTTGAAAATTTTCCTTGTAAAATATTGTAATTTTATAGTCATTATGGATCATTCATCATTAGGTCGTAGATTAGATGGTATAAGTTAAGTTAGGCTTCTTAATTTTTCCCTAGAAGGAACCCGATTTTAAGAATGCAATTGTATATAGGCGATGTAATCATTGAGAGACATAGAAAACATTTTCTTGATTTACTGTTTTTGGGTTTTTAGGGTAAAGTATTTGTGCAAATTGTGTGTGTGTGTGTGTGTGTGTGCTATTGAATATTTTATGCTTTATATTAAGAATTTGTCTGCAAGAATTATCTATGCAGGGTTTAAACCTACCATTTGAAACTTATTTATATTTTCATGACATTTTCCATCATTTTGGTTGTAACGTATAGTGTTGCAATCATTTTACTAGAGTCCCCTTTCTATATTTCATGGAAATGGAAGTTCTTGTTATTTAATATCCTTTCAGGATATTTAAAGTTTGTTGGCTCGAGGGGTCCTGACCCAGGTTCAGAGATTAAGGTTTTCCAACAAACCCCTATACTACTAGCCCTTTTGGTAGTGACCTGCTTGCACAAGTCAAAGTCTCACCTGAAGCAGTACGGGTGGGTGTTGGAACCAGGTTTCCACACTATTAAGTCCCTATATTAATAGTGTACTCCCTTATTATGTTAGTGTATCCCCCCTTATTGTTATTGTTGTACCCCTGTAACCCCCATATTGTTATTATTGTGCCCTTACATTGTTATTATTAGGTCAGCTAGGATTACATTGTGGCCCACTAGGATTATATTGTGGCCCCATGGACTCCTATATATAGAAGGAGGTTTTGGTCATTTGTATCATCGAAGAATTTTTCATTCATGTAATGTATTGGAGGTTTCCCCCTCGAAGTGGCTTATTTCTAAGGCGTTGATATCTCTTCTCTTCTCTTTTTGGAGTTGGTTTCACAACATTTGGTATCAGAGCTTTGAGATTCTAGTGTTTTGCTGCTCCAAACAGGTCACCGTGGAATTTTCACTATAACGTTTTTTCTACGAAGGTTCAGAAGCTGAAATTTTTAGAGTGCGAAGAAGAAATTGTGAGCAACATCGTCACAAAATTTTGGAGCTTGGTTCACAATATTTTCGGAGATATGATCTGTGGAATGTAGGTCATTTTACAGGCTCCTGAATTTAACCTAAACAGGTCATCGTGGTATTTTCGTAATAAATTTTTTTCTACGAAGGTTCAGAAGCTAAAACATTTAGAGTGCGAAGCTACAATCCTGAGGAACATCTTCTAAAAATTTCAGATATTGGTTCGCAATATTTTCGGAGATATGATCTGTGGAAGTTAGGGCTTTTTGAGGCTTTTGAATTTCATCTCAAATAGGTGATCGTGGGAAAATATTCATAGCTCTCTCTTTGAGAATCAGATTGGAATGCTGTAAAAAGTGGCCGCAAGTAAACGGACTATAGTTTTCAATCTATCAATTTTAGAGCCAAAGGAGGTAACAGTGACACGTGGCAAGTCATACAAGTTTTCTCTACTGAACCAGTCCAAAATTGGGTCATTGTGGGAGATTGGACATAAATTTGCCTTTAAGAATCAAAATCAGATCAAACCTGTGGCATTTGAAAGAAGCTTTAGAGGGCTACTACAGAGCTCAATTTTAGATATTGAGGATTTGAAATTATATAGATAATTCAATTTCAATATCAAGATCCTCAAAAGCAAGAAAAGTGTGTATTTGGTTTTTAAAATTGCATAATGTTTCTTTGAAAAAGAAGGTTGAAGTGATTCAAGGGGAATATTTTATAATTTTTATCAGTGTTGGGTTCTATAATGCCTCCAAAAAATAATTCCATACCCATTAAGCCCTCAAAAATCTATACTATGATGCATGAAGAGGAAGAATTGCAGTATGAGATATCAAAATTACGATACCAAGTGCAACAAATTTCGATTTTACGAAGAGCAACCAAAGATGACATAGATGGTTTAAAAGCTGAAAAGGAGGCTAATTTGGATGGTTTGAAGGATCAAATAATAGCTAATATGGATGATAAATTAGTGGAAGATCACATCGAGCATCAACAACAAGTTCTCCAACTCTCAAAGGATAACCTAACTTTGGTGCAAAATCTAATCAAACAACAGGAAGATCAACATCACATCGAAAGAAGTTCTGAATAAGTCACAGAAAAAATAACTCGACAAGTACGATCAATTTCACAGTATCTCAACAAGTGGAAGAAATTTCCTGTAGAATATTCCACATGGGAGGATGAGAATTTTATACAGAAGCATCAAGAAATAATCAAGCGTTGAGGACAACACTTGTTTGAAGGAGAGGGGCATGTTAAGTCCCTATATAAATAGTGTACTCCTTATTATGTTGCTGTATCCCCCCTTATTGTTATTTTTGTACCCCTGTAACCCCCATATTTTTATTATTGTGCCCTTACATTATTATTATTAGGTCGGCTAGGATTACATTGTGGCCCACTAGGATTATATTGTGGCCCCATGGACTCCTATATATAGAAGGAGGTTTTGGTCATTTGTATCATCGAATAATTTTTCATTCATGTAATGTATTGGAGGTTTCCGCCTTGAAGCGGCTTATTTCTAAGGCGTTGATATCTCTTCTCTTCTCTTTTTGGAGCTAGTTTCACAACACCCTGAGAGAGGATAGGTAAGCCAAGCAAAGCTGCATCCAGATTTGTAATGACTAGATCACAAATCCCGGAACCAGATCTATAGATCTCCTTCACATCCACGTGTGCAAGGCCAACTATACTTACTGTACTCAACAAATCATATACTCCTAAACAGTAGTGCAACGTTACAGTTATTCTTGCATAAATATAACAAAACAGATCTAGATCGTATGTTTGTGCAGCAGAAACAATTAACATAGTTACTTTCGTAGCTTAACACAGAACATGCATAACATAACAGCTATCATAGATTTGTATCAATAGTACAAATAGATTCAGTACTCAAATAATATTTCTCATTCATCAGTCCTTCAGATTCTTCTTACAGTACCCAAACCCGACCTGTGCACATAGCAGCAAGGTCCGCACATAGCAGGACTTGGGATCTTCGCGCACACAGCCAACAGGATTCCTCTCCCAAAAAGCCCAAACAGATCTACTAAGCCACAATTCGCATCAAGTTCTCATCATATTCTTTCCTTACAATTCAAAATGTCCTTCTATTTATAACAATCTAGCCTAATCTTTCCTATGGTCCGCTCACCATGGTTTTCGGACTCTAGGTCTACCCATTCACCCATTACAATGATTTTAGGGCTTTGACCCACCCCAAAACCCCTGCGCTAGGCTAATTATACTCAAAAATATGCAAAATTGGACCATTTTCGCAGCTTGCAGGAGACCCTGTTCCAACAGTCCCCCAACACAATCTTGTGACTCGTCCCAAGTCACTGGGGTGGTGCAGTCTCTACCTGCGCACGTAGGGCATTAATGGTTGTGATCAGTGGAGGCAATACTTCATGGCTCTGAGCGGTAGTACTCTACACGATGTCTACAAGATTCTGGGAGGTCGGTCCCTTAGTAGTCGCGGTAACACTCTCTATTGTCTGGTTGAGTCGCTTTATCGTGCCATCTACATCCTGCGAAATCTAGAGGGCAGTGGCAGCCCAAGGCTTCAACCATTTTTTAATGACGTGCTTCTTGCACTGGAGTTCCTCAATCTCATCCTGGAGATCTTTTTGGTCTTCAAACATGCCAAGCGCTGTGCAGGCACCAAGGTGGGCAGTGTAGCTTCGACCTACTTGAAAGCTTCTTCCTTATGTCGTAAGTCCTGATTGATTTCACGGAGAACCGGATCACACTGGACCTTAGTCCAAAGTTGCATGGCTGATTCCAGCAACTGGGCACCCTGAGTAATTTTCCCAATAATAGTGTTTGTTGCTTCAGTCACTAGGGCAGCGCGCTGGACTCGGACTTCCGGAGGCGTTTCGGGCTGCAATTTGGCATGTAAGTCGGTAATCTGCTGCTCCAGCTGTGTCTTGACGACATTCATTTCCATCCTAGATGATTTTAGTGCCGCAACCAATTGTTCTACTTTAGCTCGAGGTGTGACTACAGCTGGAATCTCATCTGTAACCTCCGTGCAGAGCTGGTGGATCACTGTTTCCAGCTCTGCCTGTTGTGAGACGGCAAGGAGCAAGTCAGTGGTCTGCTGCTCGATGGTCTGTTCGGCTGCACCCAGCTGTTGGTGTACTTTTTGGTCACGATGGTTAATCTCCTGGAATACGGCATTGTGGAGGCCCTGTAATGCCTCGTGGGGCAGCTGAGCCAAGTCCAGCTAGATCCCTATTCCTATTTGGAGTTGGGTACCTATCAAGGCAGTGCTAGGCACAAAACAGAGGTGGATTTCTTCCATAGATACTGTTGTACTGCTAATGATCGGAGGAGTTCGTGCCTGGCTGACGCTGGCCTGCAACGTGTCTGTCTTTAACTGAAGAGCACGAAGCTTAGCCTGGAGGGTTTGGATCACAGCCTTATGTTGTTCTTCTATGGCTACCCACTTATCTTCTGTAGCCATTGTAATGGCGTCCGCGATTTGTTCGAGGTCACTTTCAGTTAAGGTGACCGTCGAATCATATTCCTTGCGGAGGGCATGCTCTTTTTTCCGGGACCCAAGTGCAGGCTCGCCGGACCGCTTCGTACCCTGGGGGGAGGTGGTATCCTTGTCAAAACCTACCTGAGTCTCAACCTCGACGTCCTTGGCAATGGTCTGCGGCGGCTTTTTATCCTTTATCGTGGCTACCCCTGAGCCCTTCTGGCTGGGCTCCGCAATCTCCCGACAGGTGGCTTTGAATCCTATTTTCCAGGTAGGGGGCCATAGCGTGATCATCTTGTCAATTTCTCCATCGGCTACCATATACGGGAGGGTTTTCCATGTCTTATTTTTTAGGCTGCGGATCTAAATGTGGTGCATGGTAACCTGGAATGCTACAACACTTTGTATTTGTAATATACCGTCGGGGACAGCCGAGGTCGGGAACTGATGGCTGCCGCCACACTACTCTGGAAGAGGACTCAAAAAACTTTTTTATCCTTGATGCGCTGCGCATCCTTAGAGTCCCATAAATGAGCATACCGAGCTCCTTCACACATTCCTGGGGGAGCTTGCGGAGGACCGATTCCTTAGGGGTGTCCTAGGTGACTAGCCCTATAAGGAATAATAACCACGAATAGCAGAAGGACACCCCCTACTCCTGAGATTCGCGGGCATTAGCCAGAAATTCATCACATAAATATTTAGCCCAATTTAAAGAGACTCCCTTTGCACATTGTCTGGCTAACCGAATGACATAGGTAGGGACGGTTGTAACCTGGCACTTCCTCATTAGCTTGTAGGCTAAGAGCCCGGTACCCATCTATGTAGCAGGATCCTTGATAGTCTAGATCACAAAGCCTCATGTATTTCGAATCACCTTGTAGGCCTCCTGCAAAAACTTAGCGGTATCTGCTTCATACTTCTTTCCTACCCGCTCCAGAGGGTGCGACCCTTGCATAGGAAGGCCTGTGATCCTGTGGATCAATGCAGCATCAATAGGGATTCTGTCCCGAATCCATAAGCAGCCATCGTGAATTAAGGCGAGCAACTTCCGAGCCAACCGATCTGTGACATTGTAATAGCCAAAATGGGGCATCCGTAGCAAATTCATGAGTCCAAACCTGTCCAAGCCACATACCCAGCGTTCAGGAACCACTGTGACTCCATCATTTGCATATATTGTATCGAAGTACAACACGGGGGCCAACTCATGGAGGGTTTCATAATCTGCCAAGTCGTGATCATCAAACTTGGCCTCATGGAGTCTTCCACAAGGATCACTAAGGACAGGGACTTCTCCTGGGGTTAGGGGTTTTGCAAATAGGTGACCAAGCCATCCAAATTATTTGGTGTTCGTGTGGATGGTCTACATGGACGAACAAAGGGAGGTAACTAATTGATCGGATTGGCGAGCAGAGCACCCTCCTGTGCATCTTGATCCAGAGGTGATGCTGGCGAGGACCTGGAGTGCCTTAGAGAGGTCCTAGGCTTCCCGATAGCCCATCTCGCAGATTTCGGGGCTTTTCCTGAGCCTTGTGCTTTCTCTTTCCCTTTCCTTGTGACTGGTGTAGAGGGTACTTCTTCCAATTCAGACTCAAATTCCATTATTTCCTCAACGTCAGGCCCTATTGGGACCGAAGGTTCGGCAGGGTTAGTGGCCGCCATCCTTGCGTGAAAAATGAATCCCAACTCTGGGCGGCCACTATCAGACTGAGCCAGTGGTCCAAACATGAGAGGGATAGTGGGAATATGAGAAATCGTATTTCTCAAGTTCTTCTGAGATACAGATGATAAGCTCAAGCTAGGCTGAGCTATCCTACCCCTTTTATAACACCCACAATCACCCAACAATAGGGTAAACTTTATCTGACATGTATTTTCCCAGGAAACGGTAAAAAATCCCCAAGATTTGCTTCATTAAAGGCCCATAGGTCATTCCCCTCAACGGTAAATTTTTCTTTTTACCAATTGTTATTGTTCCGACGGCTAGTTCTCGCATCCTCTGTGCGCTCATCCTTCCAGCTATGTTTGGGACAATCATCGTATGCACATCCTTCCCCAACACATCCTTTCTTCCTGGGTAACTTATAATCAAAGACAGACCTTCCTGACATTCATTATTCCAAGAGATCCTAACCTCCCTTGTCAGCAAGGGTTTCAGAGCATTGTTTTGAACAATCTCATTGTAATAACCTATGTGGCCGAGGATTGAATGCAGTTGTTCTTGTGTCAGACAGATGAGAACTCTACTTTCTATAGTTGTACCTCTATCCAGTGAAGGGTGCATGCCAATGCTACTTGTCCGTGGCCCAAGCAGTTTGGTGATCATGCGCAGTAGATCATCCTATCCTTCTTCTGGGGCTAGGCTGCAGTAATCGATCACTCCTGGTTCCCTCGTTTCCCACGGAGGTATTTCAGGTGCCATTTATAGGTGCGACTCACTCTGTGCCATCATGTCAGTATCCTGTAGAGCTATTGGGCCTTCAAATCATATTTTTATCATAGCGCGACACGCTTCCCAATCCTGGGACACTTCCTTATGGGTGTCCCACCATCGTGTAGTCCCTTTATGCAGGGTTAATTTATCAGCCCATAGCCTTCGTTCTCTTAGGACCTCAGCTTCAAATGCTCATAAGAATTCCTTAAGATTACCCGAACCATCACAGTAAGGTAGGTCTCTTACTTCGGAGGAAACGCAACAGAAAGCTTTGTGGTCCGAAGACAACGCAGCGTGGAGACACCATGTAACCGGTTCAGCCAATTCTCCATCTCCTCATCAAAATTAGAGAAGCACTCATTATCGTTTCTCTCGCAAAACACTCAGTCTGTCATTGGGTTGATTACCTCTCACCCAGTTAATTTATAGATATGGTCCACATCCTCCTCATTGCGTACTGGTTCAGTGTAGTGCGTACCCTCCGTAGGTTCTAGGGGTACTACCACCCTTGTGTCGTTATTTTCAAACACCATGCTTCTCTTTTTTAGGTTAATGATACCACCCATGTCAATGGCCAGATCTAGTCCTAGCAGCGCAAGGTAGGGGTCCACATCTTCTACAATCTGGATGACTTCAAAGTCAGCTCGGACCTTGACCCCTGATATATCTACCATAATATTTAATAGTCTCCCAAAAGGTACGATCTTCTGCTGATTAGCCATGCATAGCTGGATATTGGACCATTCCAGCTTGGGTTCACCCATTCGTTGCCAAGTCTGTTTAGGTAATACATTTGCAGCCGATCCGAGGTCCAAGATAACCCGGTCCATCTCGTAATCGTCGATCTATGCCGTCAGTCACATCTCCATCCTAGTGCGCTTCTTATACCTATATAGTTTGTGCACATCCTTAATATCTAGGGACACGGTGGGTCGTGTTGCGCAGATATCTATTAGTTCTTGAATATTTTCCACATATTTTGGGTTGCGTAGCAACTTCATACATGCTTGTAAGAAAGTTTTAACCTCCTCATCTGCCTTAAGGTTCGCAGGGGTCTGGGAAGTAGGTGCCTCTGTCCCTAAAAAGTCCCTGCGAGCTACTATAAATGTTTCTCTTTCTTTGTTTAGGTCCAACCCTTCTTACTTGGTAACTGCCTTGTAGATCAGAGATTCAGTTTCAATATTCTCCTCAAGCCCTCCAGTAGCCAAGCCACTGCGTGTAACAACATTTACGCTTGGATCCCTATCTCGTAGCTCAATCTTAACTCTCTGCACATTTTATGTGGGTGTTGGCTGCATTTTTGCTATCAATATTGGACAGTCTTCAAGTGTATGATCCAACTGCCTGTGGTACCTGTAGGACTGTCTTTTAGGGTTTGTAAAATCCCTTGCAAAGTGTCCTACTTCCCTGCAGTTATAACAGATTAGCTACCTGCGTCCTCGACCTGCGCTTCCTCCCCGACCTCCCTTGCCCCTAGCTAGAGAGCTACTGAAGCTCGCAGGAGATCTGGGTGACGCAGGGTCTAATTTTTCCCTATACAAGTTTCCCCGATCTATCATCAGATCATAAGTTCGATAGTTCTACTCATCATGTCCTACCGACTAGCAGAATCTACACCATTGTTGCTTCAGTTCAGGGATGTATGCACCTAGCTAGGGGCAATGGTTCATTTCATGCAACCCTGCTACGCGGTAGTCATCGAACCACAACACAGATCCACTTGAGCCTGGGTGCAATGGGTTAGGTTCTCCGCTTTCTCCTAGACATAACAGACTAGGTCCTCCTTCCTACATGTAATCTGCCAATAGCGGGCATTGATCCTTCGCATGTCCAGATACCCGGCATCGTATGCACCATAGGTCTATGCTAGCTCCTTTTCCCCATTCCTTTCGTAGGTTCTGAATTTCCATGTGCATAACTCCGAGCTACTCCTAAATTTTTTGTACTCCTAACAAAGCATCTTCTCTAGGCACAGCTTCTAGTTTCATGGTGGTTTCCAAAGCTTTTTCCTATGATTCGAAGGTTTGGTGGCCCATAGGTACACGCAAGTGAGGTAGCAGCATGGCGATGAACCATTCTGTATGCTGCCTATCATCATACTTAAATCATCCTTATCTGATTGCTTTCTTTAGTCGCTGATCAGCTTCCCATACAGACTCAGTTGTTCCTTGCTTGAAATCCTTTACGTCTGCTATGATTTGAGAGTAGGACTTAGGTTTTCGGAACTGTTGTTTTAGAGCGTCCTTAATATCTTGAATAGATGTGTTTCCATTTTGAGATATGTATCGCATATACCAGTCTAGAGCTCTCTCTTCGAAGGCCAGGGACAGTTGCACCCTCTTCACAGTTTTTCTTGCCACACTTTGCGCAGTCCATACTAAGTCTGCAACAAACCAAAATCGGTCCATGCCCTCATCTCCTGCACCTTTGAAGGTGGGTGATTTCAGGTGCACCGCCATATCTTCTTCTGAGGGGGTTTCGGGCGATGTTTTACCCTTACGCAGTCTTGAAGGCAGTGTAGCTGGGGGGCTTTGTGCAGCTCTTCCTTCTAACAGGTTATAGACAGATCTATCCCCTTCTAGATTGGTTCGATAGTACTTACCACTCCATGTTGTACTTTCATTCAGATTGGAGTTCATTCAATCGTATCTATCCTTCAAGCCTTCAATACTTCTCTTGGCATTACCCGATCCCCTTCTCAAAATGCTTCCGGTCCCAGCAACAGAACCATTTTTTGACTCGAGGGATCCTTACCCAGGTTCGAAGATTATGGTTTGCCAATAAACCCTTGTACTACTGGCCCTTTTAGCAGTGACCTGCTTGCGCAAGTCAAAGTCTCACCCGAAGCAGTATGGGTGGGTGATGGAACCAGGTTTCCACACCTTGAGAGAGGATAGGTAAGCCAAGCAGAGCTATGTCCAGATTTATAATGACCAAATCGCAAATCCCGGAACCAGATCTATAGATCTCCTTTTCATCCACATGCGCAAGGCCAACTATACTTACTGTACTCAACAAATCATATACTCCTAAACAGTAGTGCAGTGTTATAATTATTCTTGCATAAATATAAAAGAACAGACCTAGATCGAATGTTTGTGCAGCATAAACAATTAACACAGTTACTTTTGCAGCTTAACACAGAACATGCATAGCATAACAGCTATCATCACTAATAGAAAATGATGAAATTAGTGACTACGTGACTAAAAAAGTTATTCATCGCAATTATTTCAAGTGAATTACTACTAAAATTGAGCAATTTCAAGTGATCAAACTAAAAATGACTAACTTAAATGACTAATTTAGTCTAGGAATAAAATATACGACTAGATAATAAGTGACTAAACTAAAAATGACTAACATAAATTACTAATTTAGTCTAGGAATAAAATATATGACTAGATAATAAGTGACTAAACTAAAAACGACTAACTTAAATGACTAATTTAGTCTAGGATTAAAATATAAGACTAGATAATAAGTGAAAAAATTAATAATGATTAACATAAATTACTATTATAGTCCAAGAATAAAAATATGACCAAATAACAAGTACAACAAGAATATGAAATAGTCATTTATGTTAGTAATTTTTAATTGTGGACACACTATTTGTTATGCGGTTTTTGTGGCATTGTTACGTACCATAGTTGATTATTGCACTAGATTCATAAAGAATGATTTCATTCATTTTAATTCAAAGTATGTTGATTTATACATGGTCAATTGATATAAATCTAGAAGTTTACTCTAAACCCATATTATTCTATAGATACATGCATTACAAAAATGTTCACGAATTCTAATAATGGATTCACATTCTTAGAATGTGCACATTGTTATTAGAAAACCATACATGCTAACAATTCTTGTGGCTCTTTAATTATGTAGAATAACATGCCATGGCTCCCATATCCAAGTTGAAATATGAATATCCCTTAGAGAGTATCTATGTGGTTGTTTGGGGGTTAATTCATGTTCCTTGAACTCAAGAAGCTTTATTTAGGGCCTAAGGCCCTCTTTTCTCCTGCCTTCAATAAATAGTACATTCCCCAAGACCCATTCTTACCATGTAAACCATACCCATGGTGATAAATATCCCCCATATAGGCCAAATATTCCCTATAGAAGTTTTGTGTAGTAATTAGAATACTTGTTCAAGAAGATTGATCATGGGAAGATTCAAATATGACCCAAGTACCTTATGATCCTTCCTTGACCATGGTTAAGGCCCCAAGTGCCATACATGGTGCAAAAAGACTCCTAATGATATTAAGGCCAAACTTAAAGGCCCTAAGACCTAAATATGTCACAAAAAACCTTCAAATAACACTAATATCACACCTAAAGGCTAGATATTATATCTTATATAGGATATGTGTGGTCGTTTGAGGCCTTATTCACGTCCCTTGAACTAAATAAGTTTTGTTTAGGGACTAAAGATCTTGTTTTCCTTCCATATCCATCATATAGGCCATAAAACCCATCCTTATTATGTAAAACATACTAGTTGTTCCCATATTTCCATTCTAATATTATGTTCATGGACGTTAAATATGAGAAATACTTGTTTTAGGCATAAGGCCCTTTTTCATTCCTTATCTAAGATATAAGACCTAATTCCCATATATGATGTGGAAAACCTCATAATGAAACCCTTATCCTAGATGGAGGCTTAAAATCCCTCAAAGATTATTTATATTGTTCTTTATGTTTTTTTCATACAATGTGAGCCAAAGAAGTTTCATTTTGGGATTGAGGCAATTGTTTTCATCTCTTTGCAATGGTACAAGCCTAAGACACATTCTTACTATGTAAAACATACCAATGACACTAAAGATCACCCATAGATTCCTAAGATCCCCTATAGAGTTTATGTGTTGTTCTTTGAGAACTACTTCCCCTATCCCCTAAAATTCTTAACTACTAAATCCCCTAACTGTTGGGAAAAATACTGAGAGGGGGGGGGGGGGTGAATCAGTATTTACAGCATATTCAAACTTTTTACTTTTTCATGCACTAAAACTCATACGCTACTTTGCTGAATCCAACTAGCGTATACACGCGGATATCCTTCATG
The DNA here is from genome assembly GCA_034641835.2 of Pinus albicaulis. NCBI lineage: Eukaryota > Viridiplantae > Streptophyta > Pinopsida > Pinales > Pinaceae > Pinus > Pinus albicaulis. Next base: position 1,098,077,062 of record CM076572.1, on the reverse strand, counting down.
AAACTCGCGTATACCCAGAGATGTAAATATGCCCTTAGTTCTTCACTTACATAATTCCATCATTCATTTATTAGATGTTCTATAAACAGTAAATATGTGCAGTAAGAACAGAATAAACCATCACACGAGCATCACACATGAACACCAGGATTTTTAGGTGGAAACCCAAGTCGGGAGAAAACCACCGCTGCAGTTGCTCAGCCTTCAATATTTTATTATAGAGAAAACATCTTACAACATATGTACTGGCGCAGACTCCTACCAGCACGCAGGCACCCACCTGCGCTCGTTTACCAGCCTCTCCTGGAAGGGAGCTCCAACCCCCTGACTCGTTTACCAGCCTCTCCTGGAAGGGAGCTACGACCCCCTGACTCATTTACCAGCCTCTCCTGGAAGGGAGCTACAACCCCCTGACTGAAGGCTACAACCTTCAGCACCACCTTCGACCACGTTTCATCAATTTTCACACTGGATCCAACAACTTCAAAAGAACACAACTTGCAAGCCACGTTTCATCATATTTCCAGACTGAACCCTTTCCATACTTTTAAGCATAAACATACATCACCAACATATATTTATCAACACAGATCAGATAGCAGAAACACAGCAGAACAGATCAGATATTTCATACCCCTTGCTTCAACAAACCCTAGTTTGCATACGCGCTTTTACTTCACTGATGTCGCGTATATACGCGCTTTCGTCCTCATCAACCAGCGTACACCTCAGTACATATTTCATTGTGCATACGCGCTTTCTCTTCTGCGAAGCCGCGTATATACGCGCTTCCTCTGCGGCGAAGTAGCGTATAGATCTTCAATCATTATAGAGCAGCATACTTCTTCAGATCAGATATTCAAACAGATTTATCTTTACTTCGTATTATTGTTCACGTCATTTATCTGCTTCCATAAGCAGATCTAGTAGATACAAGTACATTTCAGATCTAGATCCCCTTCTTCATTATTGGTGCATCATACATTCAGATTTATCTTCAAGTGTAACCCTTTCCATTCAGATCTACTTCAGAGAGAAGTATTCATTCAAGCTCAGACATCTTGCACCCTCACTCACATCGTTTGCACAATGAATTTCTTCTCTTTATATAGGTTTTCCCTTTTTCAATACCATGAGCCCCTTTTTCAATACCATGAGCCAAAACCACATTACATCCGATGGTATTCTTGGACGGGGTCATTTAGGCGAAACTTTACCCAATACAATGGGTCAATACCATGGTGGTTACCCCTGGTTTTGCACTTTTTGAGCACTTTTACCCATACGCGACTTGGCACGTTCTTTCCCGCGTGCATACGCGACTTCCCCTAGGAAAATCCACGTATGCTTAGAAACATACTCTTTTCATCATATATTTAGCACATGCTGAATTTATTTCTTCATTGCCTTCTGTACTCTCTGTAGATACATCAGATTTTCATCTTTAAACAGGTTCATCAAGACATATTCTATCAAGCACAACTTCATCAAGTAATTTGCCATCATCTTCATCAAGTGTGTTGCCATTCAAGAACAACACCCAGCATCATATTGCTAACAGACATCATTTCATATCAGATTTACATCATCTACCAAGTTCATCAAGTCAAGAATAACTTCATCAGGTGGTTTGCCATCAAGGACAACACATGTCAACACTTTCATGTCTTCATCTTCATTCAGTGGGTTGCCATCAAGGACAACACTCTGCATCATATTGCCAACACTAACCCCCTAAACCTCTAAAACCCTAACCCATTTAACCCCCTATACCCCTAAACCCCTAATTCTGAACCCCTAACCCATTTAACCCCCTATACCCCTAAACTGTAGAAATTATATGCACTATGCATGCATATGTCCAAGATTCTCCTCATCACACACTATTTTAACTTCATGCACAATACATAATATATTCCACCATTGATCATCACATGCGGAAATTAAATCAATTACATGCACACATATGAACACAGTGTTTTAACGGGAAAGCCTGAAGCTAAAAACCCCAACTATATGTATATAATATATGTCATAAATATCATGTAACAATCCTCATACAAAGCTTATCACAAGCTCTCAGTACAATCCAATCACTACACACTAATCAGGCCCGATCTTGCAAATCCATGCACCAATCTTTGCCAACCTTTAGCCTGCCTCTACTGTGAAATCCATGCTAAAGAATGGATCTAGATGAACTCAAATTGGTCCAGCCTTGCTCACGCAATCCTTAAAGGCATCTCCACTAAATTTGTGGTGCAAACAATGCAACACTATAGTCACAACTGATAGTCACACTTGCTCTTTCACCTACCTCTCCACTGGTCTCCATTGAACTGTCCATGCAGTGTAGTTAACTGATATATTCTTCAGTTGATTAATGATTTATTATTTAGTGAATTAATTAATAATTAATTCACACCACTCTCACTAGTGTATCAATCAATTAGGTTAGATACAACTAGCACAACTGAGTCTAACTGAGTTAAACAGAACACAACTCCACCAACTACTTCTACAACTCCACCAAACTTTGTCACATGAGTTCTAACTGAAGTCCTCCTAAGTATTTGCTCCAAGAAATCCCTGTGACAGATACCTTCCACACCCTTCGTACACATCCAGGCATCAAACTGAAGTGCTCCAAGAGGATAAGATGATGTTTAGAGTCCAAATATTATTAAGAGCTAATAATATTCGACATATCTATTTTTAGATTGGTAATCTAAAAATAGATTCCGCCCAGTATGTCTAAAATAGAAGTCCATCTATTTTTTCCAACTTGACCAACCATCCATAAATAGCATCCTGCAACTCATAGAACATGATCCATATGTCTAAAAATAGACTTTGCGCCAAAAATCACCTATGTGGGCCCCACCTAGTTTAGGTGATTATTTTCCAACTAGGAGCAAGAATGATGTTTTAGGATGCCTCCTTCATTATTTCTTGTTGCAATATTCAACACTCCCTCTCAACAAGAAAGGACTGTCTTTGCATGCGACATGCAATTCCATGCATTCGCCATGCAACTCCATGCATATGCTCTACAACTCTTCCAAAACTAAAAGGCTCCAAAAACTCAATCAGTCTTAATTCATTTATCATCAAAGTCTTCGACTTCTACTGGTACCAACTGCACATGTCTTCAGGAACCACTGCGTTATTGAAATCTGCACCCATGCACTCTGCACTTGCTGTCAACTTTGAACCGCGCTCCAGTATCTGACACTGTCACTTTGATCTGCCTGCATCAATCTAATTGATCATGCTACTACTACTCCGTGGGCTCCTCGTAGCCAGGTTCAATTCATGAGATCCACACCATCTCAATGAATCTTGCCCAAAATATCCTCTTGGGATTACTCATGCATGTCGCCCCACCTCTCACTTGGTGGTATAGCTACATGCACTCCCTCTGCCCATCTGGCATGAAATTTCTCTGCATGAGTGGTTTCTCCCACTCCATGATCCTCATCTTGTGGCTGCTCCACATCCCGAGGTTCACTCTTACCTGCATGCAAATCCTGCTCCCTCTAAAGCTTCAATTGCATGGCTTTCTTGCACTTCCCAACAGTAGGAAGCTCCGCAGACATCTTGTCTACTTCAATTCTATAGAGATTCTTTGCTCGAATCCCAACCTTCTTTACTTGTCCTGTTGCTTTGTGCTGAAGGAAAAATTTTCCTTCACTAAAGACAACATCATAGCCTTTATCCTCTAACATTGCGATTGAGATTAAAGTCTTCTTTAAACTTGGAACATGCACTACATCTTGTAAAAGAATGAGTTTACCTGACTCCCTCTGAAAGGTAATGGTACCAATGCTGGTCACATTGTATCGTCCATTGTCGCCTAACTCAACATGCAACTGGAGATCTTTCTCCACCAAGTCACTGAAAAGATTCACATCTCCCGTCATGTGAAAGGAAGTGCCACTATCAAAATACCACCCCAATCCCAATGCACTAGACACCATGCATGCGATCAATGAGAAGTCCAGCTCAAATTGTGAGGCAAGAGCCTCACCAGTTGGAGCTCCAGTAGCCTGCTTGTTCTTCTTCTTCTATGGACAATTTGTGGTGTAATGTCTGTGTTCGTGACAGTGAAAACACTTCACTTTGGACATGTCACGCTCTTTGCCATCCGCACCGGATTAAGAAGGATTTTTCTTCCCCTTCCCTTTCCTTGATTTGGCAGCCAAAGTGCAATCCTCTTCATCATCATTATTTGATGGAGAGCCATCCCTGGTATCCCACCTTATCTCCTCCTACACAAGATCCGACCAAAGTCGCTCCCATCCCGGCAGTTTCTCCCTACCATTGACAGAGTCCTCGTAGCTATGCCAACTCTTCGGAAGCCCAAGGAGAGCCAAGCTCACCAATTCTTCTTCATCCACACTAACTCCTACACTCCCAAACTCATCCCTGCAGTGGACAAGCTTTTTCAAGTATACCAAAATAGTGTCATTCTTCTCCATCTTTGTTTTCCTGAGCTTGTCTTTAAGTGCCAACTTCCTCTGGTCACTTCTGATTTGGAAAAATTCTATCAAAGCCTTCCACATCAAGAATGGAGTGGCTTTACCGTGAAGGCTAGACACAATATGATCCTTCACACCTTCCAACAGAATCCTTCGACACCTTGCTACCTTCTTTTTCCATGCGTCAAGTGCGGCTGCATCGCTAGAACCCGGTTTAGGAATATCAGCATCTATGAACTCCTTGAACCCATTATCCTCTAGCACTGCCTCCATACTATCCTTCCATGCAATATAATTTGAGTTGCCCTCAAGGGAATTCTCCAATAGTAATCCGTTGAAAGACATTTCAATGAATGCTCAACTTCGACACCAAGAAAACACAGCAGCAAATTCGAATTCCACCAGCACAAAACTCAACCGCTTCAATAATTGCAATCTGCTCCAATGATCAACTACTCTGATACCATGTAGAAATTATATGCACTACACATGCATATGTCCAATATTATCCTTATCACACACTATTTTAACTTCATGCACAATACAGATTCTATTCCACCATTGATCATCACATGCGGAAATTAAATCAATTGCATCCACACATTGAAACCATAAAAATTCACACATATGAACACAATGTTTTAACAGGAAAGCCTGAAGCTAAAAACCCAAACTATCTATATATAATATATGTCATAAATATCATGTAACAATCCTCATACAAAGCTTATCATAAGCTCTCAATACAATCCAATTGCTACACACTAATCAGGCCCGATCTTGCAAATCCATGCACCGATCTTTGCCAGCGTTTAGCCTGCCTCTACTGTGCAATCCCTGCTGAAGAATGGCTCTGGATCAACTTGAATTTCTCCAGACTTGCTCACGCAATCCTTAAAGGCATCTCCACTAAATTTGTGGTGCAAACAATGCAACACTATAGTCACAACTGATAGTCACACTTGCTCTTTCACCTACCTCTCCACTGGTCTCCACTGAACTGTCCATGCAGTGTAGTTAACTGATGTATTCTTCAGTTGATTAATGAGTTATTATTTAGTGAATTAATTAATAATTAATTCGCACCACTCTCACTAGTGTATCAATCAGTTATATTAGATACAACTAGCTCAACTGAGTCTAACTGAGTTAAACTGAACACAACTCCACCAACTACTTCTACAACTGCACCAAACTCTGTCACATGAGTTCTAATTGAATTCCTCCATGAAATAGCTCTAGTAAACCCTCAGGAATAACGTAATTCCTTTTGTCAGCTCCTGTGCTACATCTATGCACTTAACTGAAGTGCTCCAAGAGAATAAGATAATGTTTAGAGTCCAAATATTATTAAGAGCTAATAATATTCGACATATCTATTTTTAGACTGGCAATCCAAAAATAGATTATGCCCCAATATGTCTAAAAATAGAAGTCCATCTATTTTTCCAACTTGATCAAACATCCACAAATAGCATCCTGCAACTCATAGAATATGATCAACATGTCTAAAAATAGACATAGTCTAAAAATAGACTTTGCGCCAAAAATCACCTATGTGGGCCCCACCTAGTTTAGGTGATTATTTTCCAACTAGGATCAGGAATGATGTTTCAGGATGCCTCCTTCACTGTTTCTTGTTGCAATCTTCAACATAAACCCCTAACCCATTTAACCCCCTATTGACTGGCAAAATTGTACTGCTGACAACAAGGGGGTCTCCCCGGTAAAAGGTCCCAATTAGACCTCACACCATTTGGGATAGGAGCCCCATCCAGTATGTGGGCTCGGCTACCGCCATAAGTGTTTCCACTCTTGGTTGTCGGATGAGAAGACGATGAATCAGAGGCAAAGGTGAAATGACCAATCAGTGAAGCAAAATCAGCCCAAGATTGACGAACCACAAACAAAGATACAAGCAAGTCTAAGCAGAAAAATAAAAGGGGGCCGCGAGTGGAATCAGTAAGACGAAAACCCAGTAAGACATACATGAAAGAAAACACCCCAGAAGTTCATTGCAAAGTAGTTCACAATAGGTCACTGACATGGCAAGGAACAAATAAACACTTATTCGAAAGCAAACGTACATGCAACTACTGTGAATTAGTTCATAACCAATTGCATGCATGAAATCACACGTACAAACATAGTGAAATATTAGACAACTAGTACTATCACCATAAGCGAGCATGTGAATCGGTGCCGGAAAAGAGAATATATATATTATTAATGCTGCTGCAACTTCAAATACATATTTGCGACTCGTCAAAACCCAGTAGTGGAACATGGGCTATTTATCTCAATGCATGCTACCAAAACCCTAGCCTCACTATCTCTCTCTCTACTTGATCCCAAGAGCTGAGTGCCTTTAGCTCTCAAGCACAATTCACTCTCATGTCCTAGATTTCAATTGTAGAGCTAAAATTCATTCACTTCATTTCCCGAAGTTGTACATATAAGCTTAGATGACTTTTGAGTTCCCTTGACTCTTGGTCTTCCCGACTATTGGGTTGGCTTGCAACTTGGGCCATTTGCGAGCTGCAACCCAGGGTCATTTGCGACCTGTGACTTGGGGTCATCTGCGACTTGCGACTTGAGGTCATCTCCGACCTGTGACCTGAAGTCATTTGCGACCTGCGACCTGAGGTCATCTGCAACCTGTGACCCGAGTTCATCTGCGACCTGCGACCTGGGGTCATCTGCGACCTGAGGTTAGTTTTGACCTGGGACATTCCTTCTATTCTTCTCCTTTTGGGGAGCTCGGCCCTTGCAGAGCATGATGCCTTTCCCTAGTACCAGCCTTGTGCAAATGGATTGGTGATAGATGTGCCATTGAGCTTGTAGTGAGGTTCTTTCGAGCTTTGAAAGGATCCCCCTTTATTGTTGGAAAACCCTAGCTCTTCGTGAAAACCAATAGCTTCTACCTGCAATCAAATAGCATAGGTCACATGTCTTTATGATCGAATAATAATGCTTGAGGCGTATTCAATTAATTTCAAGGTGATTCAAACAAATGTTATTAGTTTAGACCCCTGTGTATTTTTTTGTCACGTCGCAACATTATTGGTGTATGTGGTTTGCATATGATGACCCTATTCCCTTTCACCCAAGACTTATTTCTTCTCTATAGCGTAAAAGTAAGGAGGATCGAATAAATATTATTTGCACCGAGCGCACTTCTATTTACGTGGTGCTTCCTTGGTCACTACCTTGTATATTTTTTGCATGGCTAAAATGCGGTGTGCCATTACGCCCTTGACAAAGCCACTATGTGTACATGCACACATCTCCTTGGTGCATCCCTGGTTTTTTTCTCAATTGTGCACAAAGGTGATTCCTCTTCTTATTCTTATGGTACCTCAATTGTATGTGGTCAAGCAAGCACAAGGACCAATGCCCTTTATCCTCATACAAATTTTCCTCTAATGATAATGCCCCTCAAGGCGCCTACCACCTACCATAACCTGAGTGCATGGCCTTCCTATGCGATTTGAATGCCTTAGAGTGTGACTGCCCATTTGACAGTCATGGGTGTTGTATTTTCATGAGGTCACACAGTCAAGTAGTCACATGAGTCGTAGGCTCTCTTGGGCACGACATTTTGTGACCTTGCGACTCGGGAGAGCTTGCGTAGTCGCACTGAGGTTGGGTCACATACCCTGACCGATGGCACAAGTTGCGACTGGGAAAAATGAAAGTGCCTCTCTACGACCATGCATGCCTCTTTCGACAACCATGCTTGTGGAAACACCGGTGGTTGTGCAAACTCTGCAGAGACTACGTGGGAGAAGTGTGACTGCTTAGAGTAACCTAAGACCGTCAACGATAAATCTGAGAGCCATGAGAATTGTTGTTTTTTTGTTGTTTTCTTTCGATTTCATCAGGACAAACAAAAAAAATGACAATGAACAATGCATTCGAAGAGCCTTGAGACATGAGCTGGCACTAGAAAAATATTCAACATTTCTTCCTTAGTGTTGTGATTTGAAGGATGCCCACCGTGAGTTCGTGTCTGAGGCTAATGTGTCGTTTTCCCTTAATTAGGTTCTTCAGAACATAGGGGATTCTACTGATGCACCTGCGTTAAATGCGGCTCTTGCATGCATGCCTATGCCACACGCGATTGCAGGTATGGTTCCCACAAGCAGTCATTGTTTCCTTCAACAATTGAACCTTATGGCATTTCCAAACAACAACGATGCCTATAGGTTGCTTGTATCTCTGCTCCAGTCTCGTGACTTGGCTGGATGTTTAAACACGTCGCATGTATGTAGTCGTGCGGATGCAGTCCTGGCAATGTGACTCAACGAGGTCGCCAAGTCGCAACCTCCACAAGTCACATTCCACATCACTCCTTCAACACATGTGACTTGGAAACTAGCAGACCGAATCACCTTCCTCCTCTTGGGCTAGTCGCAAAAGGTCCTCACTGGGAATTGCATTTTCTTCTTTGTGTGGCATGGAGTCGCAATATGCTAAGATCCCGCGGACGTGCCATACGAATACCTTTGGCCAACCTTCCTCCCAATTAACAAGGCTCCATGACGCATATGTGTCCATGTCGTGCCGAAGTTTTTAGGCTCCACGCCATATGGGTTTTCGGGTAGTCAATAAGGGGTGCATTTTATGGAGCTGGACTTATTCCCATGTTGGCTCATAACCTTTTCTCAAAATATTTCCTAATGCATAGCCTTTAAAATCCCTCAAGCAGCTGGCACTACCCTTTGTTTGCATGTAGCAACAAAACTTATTGCTAGTGCAAGAGGAACTACCTCAATGGTATGCTTGGGCAACATGCGCTTCATGTGATGTGGCATAAGAGACAAGCTTGCGTGATATAATCCCCATTTCACCCTTATTGGAATCTCTATTTACGTGGGTCGCAGCTTGATGTCTATATCGCCATCGTAAGTTCACGATAAACGACAATGACTTTACCTTGCTTCATGCCCCTTCATATGTCGCCGAGGAAAATATATTAAAATACCTTTGAATTGACGAAGGGACTTTCGATGATCTTTGAAGTGCGTTCGTCTTTTATGGCGGCTACCCATATGAATTCCAAAGGTCTGTGATAATGTTGATTTCAAAAAGCATTAACCCTTGGCTTGTCCCGAACTCCCACCACACCATATGTCAAATACTTACCGTGTGTTGAAGAGTAGATATTCTTGTGTACCCAAAACTCCTTCGAGGATTCAGAAAGTTCAAATGAACAATTAAAAACTTCATGAAATTGCTACATAAGTCAGTGCGCAATAATTATGACATCTTTGACAGATTTCCTAAAAGGAATAATATGAGAATAAGTCAACTCTCGGTAATAATGAGAAAAAACAAATGACTAAAAAATAGCTCATTCGAGAAGTAGCAATATTGAAATATACAAACTAAGATATTGTAACTTAAGTCAATTGTTTGAGCATCCCTAATTCTGGAAACTAGATTAAAACTTATATTTTCATACAACCATCGACCGTAGTAGACCTTGACACTTCATAATTCCACAAGGTAACGATTCATTCACATAGGAGGCCTTCTTTAAATAACAGGGACCATGCTCTTGGAGGGTGGGGATTAAACGCAAAGCAGGGTTGGCTTACATGCATCTAGGGCTGTGAGGGCACAAAGGGGCATGCAATTCACGCAAACCCTAATGCGCACGTTGAAGGGTAGAACCTAACAAGCACTTAGGGGAATAGGTTAGGCATTGACTTTCACTGTGACGTCATGAAAAGCCAATGAGAGTGCAACCACAGGAAAGAAGATCGTCCTTTTGACAAACTAGGGTTTCTCCCAAACCCTACCATGATTAGGGTTTCATAATACGAGCCAGACTCGAAACCTCACCTACCCGAGCCCAACGCCCCATTGATTTGTGATGACTACTAGGGGAACATATATTTGAATCCAAAACCCTAGCGCAGTCAAGAGACAACAAGACAAGTGGGTGTGGTGACAAGGCTGGGCAGAAATAGGTCATGGGGATATTATCGAATGAAAGCTGATTCGAAAACTTAATGGGCTGAGCGAGCAGAGGGGGACCCGAAATTTTGAATATACCTAAAATTTTGGGTGGTGTTGTAGTGGCTACAACACCCCCTAAACCCTAAACTACTAAACCATTAACACCTAAACCCCTAACCCCTTAACCCCTAAACCATTAACACTCAACCCATAACCCATTAACCCCTGACCCCTGACCCCTAAAATCCTTAACTGTTAAATCCCATAACCCCTAAGCCCCTAATCCCTAATCCCTTAACCACTAACTCATTATTCACCTAGCCCCTAACTACGCCTAAATCCCCTAACCCCTAAGCCCCCAATCCCTAATCCCTTAAACTCTTAACTCATTATTCCCCTAACCCCTAAATGCGCCTAAATCCCCCAACCCTAAGCCCCCAATATTTAACCCTTTAACCACTAACTCATTATTCCCCTAACCCCAATCTCTAATTCCTTAACCACCAAATAATTATTCCCCTAACCCCTAAATGCACCTAAATCCCCTAACCCCTAACCCCCCAATCCCTAACCCCTTAACTATTAACTCATTATTCCCATAAACCCTAAACCTCTAACCGCTAACCCGTAAGCCCCTAATCCCTAATCCCTTAACCACTAACTCATTATTCCCCTAACACATATAACATTCCTTAAAACTTGTTGGGATTATCCATTCCAAATGAGAGCATGTCTAGTTGGGACCTACGATCGAGTTAATTCCCCCTTGTTGGCAAGGTGGAATACCATGAGAAAAACCATGGGTTGCAAAAACCTGGAACCTAAAAACCTCTCCTCAGAGGTGTAAATTATACATCCCTTTGGTTACCCTTTAGATGAGATGGTATAGACCTTTTTGAAAAACATCCTAGACAAAAAGCATTCCCAGACTAGAAATTATGGGAGGGCAAAAACAACATTTTATGTGGATTGAACCAAGCTTAGGACTATCAAAGCCTTTGGGTGTTGGCTTTAAGCATCTCATGCTGCCTTACCATGGGTTTAAACCCTGCTCCCCCCAATGGGTATAGGAAACCTTAGTTAATCCACTGTGGAGGAGGTTCCAACTAATGGTTCACTATTTACATGAGATAGCCTCTGGCCAATTTTATACCCCTACTGAGGGTCACCTTGACTGATGGAATCCTGACTTGAATTCATCTAAAGGCTAACCACAAATTATGTATGCTTTTTTGGAAAGAATGCATAAGCGAAGTAGTTCTACATGTTGGACGAATTAATGCCACTATACTACATTCATTGGAGATATACAATAATTTCTTCCATACAATTTTATCTCAATTTTATTTTAATAATTTATTTATTTATTTATTTAAAGACTCTTCTAGATAAATCACATAAAAATTTTAAGGTAAATTCTTTTTGAACCACTCATTGTGTGATTCATCAACAATATTTTTAAAATAAATTTATTAGAATGAAATTGAATTGATTTTTGAAGCTTCCTTTTAAATCAATTGTTGAACTTACTTGGAATCACTAGTGTGGTCAACATCCATCAAAACATCAAAACAAAAATGAGTATAATATTAAAAATAATATTTGGAGGGCATAATATTAAAAATGATGTTTGGAAAAATGGAGGGAGAGAATATTCATTTTTCGTTTAAATTTTAAACCTTCTCCCGCCCAAAACACATTACTCTGTTTTGGTCATCTCCCTCTTGCCCAAAACACATGACTTTGTTTTGGTCATCTCCTGCTTCTTTTTTACCAGCAATGAAGCAACTCTCATGATTTTTTTACCAGCAATGAAGCAGCTCTCAGATCGAAATAGGGATAGGGAGTGGCAGTCGAAGCCTCCTTCTCACGTGGATCTTTACTTCAGTAGGTAAGATGTTGCTTCTTTTGGATCGAACTGCTCATGCCCATTATTTTCGTTTCCACATTGAAGTGAAGCTTTTTATATGTCAATTTATATTATCATTGCTCTGTATCTTTCTTTTGAAAAATGGTTCTGCTTCGAAATCACGTCCAGAAAACGAACCAGAGTAACTGTTTGTAATGGAGTCCCTTGTCTTGTATTTCACCTTGGCTCACATGGACTTGTTTTCTCTTTCCTTCATAGTTCATTATGGCCTTGATATTATGACTTGTTTTCTCTTTCCCAGTACTCTTTCGTCATCGAATTTTAGGAATCAGTCAAAGTTTTTACAAAATTGTTGAGGTTTTAAGGTCGAATCCAGCGAAATGAGCTTTTCAAAATCTCAGTTGTTAGGTAGTAGGAATTTGTTAGCTTCTCTCCCGGCACCTTCTCCAGGGGGTGAAGAGCGAATTCAACAGTCTGATTCCCAGCCCAACGAGGGCAGTTTCAACTCTGATTTGGTTGTGTGGAATGCAATGATTAAAGGGTATGTGATGCACGGGCAAGGAGATAGTGTTTTCAGTTTGTATCATCAAATGTTATTATCAGGTAAGAAACCTGACCATATTACATTTCTTGTTGTGTTGTATGCATGCAATCATGCAGGCTTGGTGAATGAAGGATGCAAATAATTTGATAGCATAGGTTAGCATTATGGCGTTAGGCCAACATTAGAGCACTATGCATGTATGGTTGACCTACATGGGTGTGCAGGATTCCTGGATGAGGCACACAATCTTATAACAATGATGCCAATAGAACCTAATGTTGTTATGTTTGGGGCTTTGCTCAGTGGCTGTAGAGCTCATGGTGATATAAATTTAGTAGAATGTGTTGCAAACTGACTATTTGAATTAGAGGCTGATAATCCTGGAAATTATGTGTTGTTATCAAATATTATGCTGCAGCTGGCAAGTGGGAAGAAGTGGTAAAAGTGAGAATAGTAATGAAAGATAAGGGTTTGAACAAACCAGCGGGATGCAACTGGATTGAGGTTAAAAATAAAGTGCACACATTCTTTGTGGGAGACAAAATTGCACCCACAATCATAACATATTTATGAGAAGGTGCAGAGATTGGCTAAGGAGATCGAGGCTATAGGGTATGTTCCTGATAACGAATTTGTGTTGTGTGATGTTAATGAAGAGGAGAAGGAAGACATCCTTCACAGCCATAGTGAAAAGCTGGCTCTTGCATTTGGACTGATCAACGCACTCCCAAGGACATTAATTCGAATCACAAATAACCTTCTTGTGTGTGGCGATTTCCACAATGAAACCAAGCTCATTTCCAAGATTGCAGGCTGGTAAATCATTGTGAGTGATCCTAATCACTTCCATCATCTTAGGAATGGACTGTGTTCATGCAACTATTATTGGTGATCCAATTGATAAAAGCTTGTATGATGGGCTGGTAGGCAGGTATTGACATTACTTTTGTTTATTGTGTTTGGCAGGCTTTGTGGGTTTAGGATAATGCAATCAGTCCTACGGAAATTTTGTACAGCTGGCTTAGTTTAGGTCATCAAATATTTTTAACTTTATCACCTTTGACACAACTTTCTTGGAATACAGATAAACGTTAAAAACAATTGGGTCAGGTGGGTGAAATTGCAGGAATATTGAAGTAGCATCAAAGTCCTTTGTAACGTCTATATCTTCTGCCTTTTCAGTATTACCTGGTAAAAACATCTACACATATCAAACTATTTAGTAGGCCTTTTCTAGCTAGAGCCAAGGAACAAGTGCCTTATAATAGTCTTCCCTCATTATTGAGCATTTCAACTCTATCTTATTAATTTGAGTGTGACAACAAGACTGATATATGGTTGATTTTCCAAGAGAAACATTCCAGGAGCATAATTATGTTTCCATATGTGAAAATACAGCATTTCCATTGAAAATGGGCATGTCAACAGAAAAGTAGCACAACAAAAGTGGATGATAGTGCATGACACATGTTTTCTCTTCCAACAAGGGTTGGAAGACAAAGTGAAGCCTTATATCATAATTCATTTTTTGTAATTCTATAAGATAAGCCAACTTTTCCACAAGAACGAAAAGGTTCATGATAATGTGTAAAAGTACTTTTATCATGTTTTCTTAAAGGGGTCATCGAGTGAAGGATAGATGAGAGATATATGTCGGATTCCCAACTCATAGTTGACATTGATGCCAGGAATCTTTAACTATTTGCTATTGAAAGGATAGGCATATGATATTGTAGGGTATGTGAAATTTTTCAAAGTCTAGAAATACTTGTACATAATTATAGCTTTGCTTGCTAATAATTCCCAAAAACCATGAGTTTTCAGTGCATGTGAGCAGAGAACTGTGGAAAAAGACAGTTAAAGTACTTATTATATTTTTCCACAACAAATGGAACATTATAGTAGCATATCACAAAGAGTAGTAATCCATGTTAGTGTTCTCTAGATTTTTCTTGATGAAAATATATTATGGCAAAGTGATGTGAAATTCTAGTGCATTTCTCCGGGTCAAAAATTTAGATATTTTTGTAGAAATTGGAAATTTATTCCATCAGGTATTACTGTAGTTTTGAGACATAAACAGATAAGCCTTAAGGTAATCAAATTGATGGAATAGGTAACCCAAGTCAATATGCTTAATCTTAACTGTTGTATAGTTTAACAGAGTACTGACCAAAAGGCATTGTTTTTTCATTTCGTTGAAGCTGTTGTAAAGGGCTTATGTAATGTTTGAAGTGGTTCCTCAGTAGATGTGATATTTACAATGTCCCTAATTATTTTGTATTGAAATGAAATCTCTATCTGTTTTCCTTCAAAACATGCATATGATCTAGTTGTCATTCTCGCAGTTATGGTTTGTGCTCTCATCTATTTGCTTGGCCTCCTCTCGTTCATTGGCTTTGCGCGTTACTATTGTAGATGAATGGGGGCTGACCCATCCGATTGGGTTGCAATCCGTCTGCCAACACTGGATTGAAGAAGGCGAGCATGAAAGCACTGCTGACTGTTATTTACACATATGTTTCTAAGCTGTCACCGGGATTGGCCACTGGCTGCTCCATCTACTTGGCCGAATTCGAAGAAGGAGAAAAGTTGCGAATGCAACCCTGATTTTTATTTCAGTCCTTAATACTCATTAAAATTATAATCTTAATTTTTCATTACAATCTTGGAATGCATGCCAAGAGGATTCAGAGTACATTATTTTCAGTAGGCTCATAAAATATGGGAGATGGATTTTCAGAAGATTGTTGATGGTTGGAATATTACCACTTCAATCTCAATTTTCAACTCTACATTTGCATAATTGTAATAGTAAAATGATTATAACCATAAGAAATGGAACATTAAATTTATCGACGTTCATCCATTGTTGGAGATTCAGCTTCCGCTTCCATTCCCACAGCTCCCACGACTACAAGCCGCACCACCCTCTGTCGTTTCTTCTTTTCCTCTCTTCCTCTTGTGTGCCATGTGATCGACGGTCGATTAATTTTTTGAAGTGGAATTGAGAGCGAGGGAGAAGTTAACAAGAACCCTGGCTCCACGCATTTTGAAGGCGGCGCAGTCATATGCTAGAGCAACCTCTTTGGCGATGATGAAGTGGGATTGGCCACTGGCTGCTCCATCTGCTTGGCCGAATTCGAAGAAGGAGAAAAGTTGCGGATGCAACCCAACTGTAATCATGGATTCCACGTGGAATGCATTGATAAGTGTTTGACCTTGTATTCTTCTTGCCCTATGTGTAGGAATTCTCTGAATCTCCTTTAGCAATTGATATGTATGATAATACTCTTACATGGAGCCCATTTAAGGCAACTCATGGCACGAAATGCAATGAGGGTGAAACTGTGACGAGTCTAAAGCAAACCCTTAAAAAGGAAACCATATCTCATCTCAAAAATGACAAATATCGTGACTTAAGAAAACATACGGGAACAACAGCAAAACTGTCCTTCCCAAGAAGCTCTTCCAAAAAAAAGTTGGAGAGGTGCTAAATCTGAGGAGTGCAAGTGTCCAAAGTGTAGAAGTATCTACAATTGAAATATTTGCATGTAAACTTGAATATACAAATGCACCTAGGCGAAAACATGCTAATTGTTACGTTGCTTTGTTTAACTCAAATTTTCAAACAGGTTTTGATATTGTCTGAGATTTCCAGAAATAAAGTTGTTGAATTCATTATTGCAGGAAAAAGCAAGGTTGTGCTCCTACTGGAATTCTTGTCCATGCACTTAAGGCTACATGTTTTTCTTCTATTGCTGATTTACTCAAGTGTCAAGGTCTTTCTGAGGTAAATTCCTGCACATGCAAATCTTTGAATTTTGCCTCAATGGAAGCCAATGCAGTTGATTGCAGGCATACAATTTTCGTCAAATGATGTTGGATCAGCATTGCAGTTTCTGGAATTTTGCTCATCATTTGAACTAGTATGTACTTTCTTATCCAAAATGTGTTTTAAGTTCATATCTATGGTTCAAATGGAAAATTTTGAACCGTGGAGATTTTCTTTTACATTGCTGTAGTTGTACCTTAAGCAGTACCAATTTTTTGCTACAACCACACTAGTGTGATGTTATGAAGTGGAAAAAGTTTAATACTGGTCAGTTTACACCATGATTTGGGCTAACATCACTTCCTACTTATTCAATTCTTGATTTATGCATGTTAGATATAGCCCACGACACCTTTCCATTCTTTCAGAGCTATGCTTTTACACTAGTGAACAATAATTGTTATAGAAGTTCTTTGATTGTTAAAATAAAAGTAATCTTTCCAAAGCAGAATTTTTGGTGTAAATGAGGTCTTATAGATGTACCTTACCGATAGATGACAATACTTGCTATGCTCAGTGCAAGTGAAATACCAAAGCCTCTCTGATCATTAAGAAAATATGGTTTTGTAAGGTCCCTGTATTATAAAGAATTTCCACTGTGTTGTTGTCCACATGCTTATATTGCAGCTATGAAAGTTTAGTCCCAATTGTCAGGCCTTGGCCTTGATTCTATTCGAAGTAGTTCCTCTTTTTATAGGGCTTTGACACATGCTTACCATTTGACATAACAGTATATGATAAACTTTGTATTCATAAACAAATGAGCAATGATGACTTAGAAATGCCACTAAATGAATGAAGAAACCACTGTTCTATGGGGATGTGTCCCTTAGGGTGGGAGGGGGCACCTCCATGTTTCCCATGTTCCCAAGGTTTCTTTTTCTTGTAGGATGCTCCAAGAAACATTTTTCCACGTATCTCTTTTGGGAAATGCGGTGAAACATAGAGGAAAATGCATTTTCCCAAAAGGGTTTTTTAATTTTCCCTTTTTTGGGACGATTGAAGAAACATTTCTCTACACATCTCTATGGGAAACAAAGATGGAAACTTCTCCCTAATGTGAAGGATGCATTTTCCAAAAGGATTATTTTTAAGCTTTTCCCTATTAAAAAAATGCGCTTTTGGATGTCTCTTAGAAAAAATGAGTTGCCAATTTTTATGGTGTCCCAAATGCTTCTAATTGCGTGTTGGACCATCCCTATACATGCAACCAAGACTACGATTCCTTGTATTCCTTCTCCAAGTGACTCTTTATTCACATTGTGTTCACTCTTTCCAATGCCATTGCAACCCTCGCCTAGTCCAATATACCATCATTTCTACATGAGTCGTTGATCCACATTGTACTTTTGACTAATCAATGCTCATTAAATTGTACTTTGTCAATTTTGGATTTTTGGCCATGTTATTAGAACCCCATTGTCAAGGTTCCTAGTGTAGTCAATGTTCTTTATCCACATTGTGTTCACACTTTCAAATGCGAGTGCAACCCACACCTAATCCAATATACCATCATTTCGACATGAGTAGTTGATCCACATGGTAATTTGACTAATCAATACTAATTAAATTGTGCTTTGTCAATTTGGGATCTTTGGTTATGTTATTAGAACCCCATTGTCGAGGTTCTTAGTTTGCTTGATGTTCAAGGTTATCAAAGGTTATAGAGCTTTTGCCACTTTTAGTGGTATGTAGAAGTAACTAATTAATTTATAGTAATAAAATTTTGTTCCAATTATATATTGTGCGAGCTTTTAAAAGCCAAAAAAATATCTATCACCTTTTGGATAATATCATTGGATTGTTTACATATATAATCACAAATTATAGCAATAAGTGAGACAAAAAACTAGATATGGAAGGCAAAAACCCCCACAAAATTATTATTCGTATACTCTTGGTATTTTACCACTTGTGGAATCAGTTGGAGAGCCTCCTTGGAGAGCTTGTATTCTAGGGGATTGAGTTCATGGCATATATGGCCACAAGAGAACCAATCCAACTTTTTGTAGACTTGTTTGATACCTTGCAAAATGTTAGCCAAATGAGGGGCCACTATGTTGACTTTGTTGCAGACTCAATCCAAAACAAGTTTTGAATCCCCCAAAATATTTAGTTTTTTGACATATTTTTGGTTGACCACATTGACAAGAGCCTAGAGAGTTTAAAATTCAACTCTCATGTTTGTGCCCATACTTGGAGCATATTTGATATGCAAAAAATGAGCAAGTTTTGCATACTTCTTTCCACAATGATTTTATTTCATTGCTTTGATCTTTGCTATTTTTTTAGTTAGTTTTTTGTACAAATAATAGATGCGTAATATAGCCCATTAATATTTGCTTGGATTGTCTCTTTGTTATTGCTGAACATGTTAACGTGGATTACACTTCGTCAAATGACATTTACATGATACATGTTCATTTCAACATACCACTAAAATGTTTTTGAACACTAATCATCTATAAGCTCTCTATACTTAAGTATGAAATGAATTTTTATATATTTTAGCACATCTTAAGTTGTCTTATCTTCATTAACTTGAGTTATGCTTTTTTTAATTGTTAGTGGGGAATTTGGGTGAATCTTAGAGTAGTGTTCCTTAGTTCTATAGAAGGATTCACTTAGGGCCATTTCTAGTCTTCTCGAATTGGTCCTTGTGTGTCTAAATTTATTTGATACAAGTCGATGATCAAAATTTTCTTTGAAAAATTTATTGATATTTGTTTTCTAATTTTCTTTAGTTTTTAATGATGATTGATAGGTTTTCAAAGCAATAATTTGTTGAGTCCTTTCCTTGCATGTCTGCTTATGTGTGGAAATTTGGCTAATTTATTTCTTGCAAAAGGAGTTTTGTTTGTTGTGCATGGCTTTGTACTTTGTATGACCATACACATCCTTTCAAATGTTGGTGTGGAATATTTTATGGTTTTTTGCCCATAAACAACCCACCTTAACCCTACACCAAGGTCCTCTTATCTATTTTAGTGATGGATCATGGTGTGTTCAAGCATCTCCTTTAAATTCTCTTGCCTTAGTATAGATGCAAAAGTGTGGTTTTCCATTTGATGTGTATTGCCTTTGTAGGTACCCTTTTTGGATTTGTCCTTAGTTGCATGTTTGGCTACAATAGATGTTTTAACCAATTCATTTGGGTCTCTGTGTTAATTTAGATACCTTATAGTATATGTGCACTGATTGGGGTCTTTGTTAATCATGGAGCCTCTCTTGGTTCTTGATTTTGATTTGTTAGGATATGCTCATTTAGGTGTTTATTTAGTCAAACTTTACCTTAACTCAAGTGGTTTTTCCATGTATATCAATTTGTTATTTTATTTAATTGTTACTTCAAAATTTAGTGCCCTAGTGCAAAGCCTCTCTAGTATGACCCAAACGTCGCAAGGCTAAGACTAGTGTCAGGCTAGCGACATATAAGGTGGCACTACCAACGGTTGTTTCCGTTGCTGGCATGGCCCAACCGTCGCAAATTTGAATCATATAAGCCACTATTTCCAAAGATTCACTTCGCTCGGGTATAATTAGATTCATTAGCAGTTTGTATGCATAAACCTATAGCAAGATTCATTATCATTTTCTATAGAAAACAAGATAGCCAAATTCATTAGCATTCTGATACGTAAACATACTTTCCAGGTAACCTAACCAAACTACAGTAAACCAAAATGTTAGGCAGCAGTTGGGACATAACAATCTTTCTCTTCAAAAGAAAAAAATAAGATAAGATAAGTGATCAATTGTAGATTAAGATGCTCACCTATATGAAAGACTTTGGGACATCCATCACAAACGATAAGGTCACCTCCATACCAATAGTCCGAACAAAAATCATCATTATCACTTGGATCAAGTAGCTTTCTCTCACATGAATTTTTTTGGCTTGTAAATGAAAGCACTACCTCATGTAGTCAGTGCCCATCCATAAGATAGATGCATTGATAACTATTCAACAATGGGCAATGCAAAAATAAGCTAAAAACACTGTTGGTCTAGATATAGTCTTGACAAAAAGAAAAGGGACAAAAACCAAAAAAACATCACAAAGATACTTACAAAGTTTGACTCTTTCCCCATCCAGCATGTACTTCAGGCTCTGAACAATACACCTAATAAACGTAAAACAACCTAAATAGTAAAAACAAAAATTTTGAGCAAGTAACCGTTTGAAATTTAATAAAATTATCTAAAAATTAATAATATATTTCCAAGGTTGTTGTATCTCGTGTCAGATACTCATATTTCCATGTCATCATCTTGTTAGGTGACTTAGGATATTGTGCTTATTCCTGGAAGACTACCTAACATAAGGGCATGGGTAACCTCATATGGCTGCTTATGTGGGTTCTGGAACAACAACATTGCCAGGTTATCTTGGACATAGGAATAGCTTCCTGGGGCCTCATGGTGGATCTCACTACAAAGGAGGAACTGTTTATTTGGGTGGAGACTAGCTTAGGAAGTGGCCAAAGAGAATTTACAACAATATTCCAAGAGGATATTGTGCTAAATACGAGCCAGAGATTGAATTTGGGAGAAGTTCTAGGAGGTGGCGTCTTCATCTAGCAAATCTGAAACTTCTCCCAGATTCCAGCCATCCCAAATTTTCTTTGCATCATCTGTCCATTTGGAAATGTCCCACAGGGTTAGTAGATTACTGGTCTAAAGCCAATTTCTAATATTTTCTAGTTCTTCCTTCTGTCCAAAGGGCTGATCCCCAAGGATCTAGTCATCCCATATTCTAATTTTTTTCCCATTGTTGAGCATCCAGTAAAGCTTGGATTTGAAGTGCTCCATTGCTGTGAGACAGAGCTTGAAGACTGGTGATCCTTTTGGAGTTGTTGGAGGCTGGTCCAAACATTTTGTACATTGCCCTTAAAAGTATTTTTTTCCACAGAACTCTCTTACTCCAGCTAGAGTTTCTAGAGACAATATTCCAAAGAAGCTTGGAGCCCAGAGCAAGGTTTTGAGCTGCAAGGTCTCAAATTTAGAGTCTTCCTTCCGAGAAAGGCTTCTTTATTTTGTCCCAGCTTACTAAATTAAGCCTCCTTTCTTTATTTTTCCCACCCTCCCACAGAAATATTCTCAACGGACTGTCCACTTTGCTAATGATGGTTTTAGGGGAAAGGAGAATTGAGTTTTGATATAAGGGGAGACTTATGAGGACAGATTTCAAGAGAATCACCTTTCCTGCAATGTTTATCCATGATGCTCCCCAAGCTTGTATTTTTATTTTCAGCTTGTCAAGCAGTGGCAGCCAGTGAGCAACTTTAGGGATTGATTTAAAGATAGGAATCCCTAGATATGTGAAAGACTCCCAGAACAGGGATCCTTCCATTTCTAACAGCCTTTCTATGTCTACCATCTCCCTTATCGGACAGTTCCAGCCATAAATTGTGCTTTTTAGATAGTTGAGCTTGCTGCCCGAAACCTCCTTGTAAATTTCCAACTCCCTTTTGAAGGACCTTGCTGATTTAATGCTTGCTCCTCCAAGTAGTAAGGTGTCATCGGAAAATTGTGCATGGTTGATATATTTAACATTGTGAACCATCCTGAGGCCTGAAAGAGTTCAGAAATGTTGGCAATGGTCTAGTTGGAAGCTGAACACAGAAGCTTGAATGGCGTAGAGAAGAGGGGACAATGGAAAACCTTGTCTTAGCCCTCTCAAGGCTTGGAAAAACTTCGTTGATCGACCATTGACTAGAGGAGCTATCCAGGGAGAGGCTATACAAGCTTTCACCCAACTTATGAAAGCTTTTGAAAATACGAGCTTCTCCATAACTATAAACGGAAAATCATGTCTCGCCCTGTCAAAAGCATTTTCCAAATCAAGCTTAATAACCATACCTTTTTCTTTCTGTTGACAGCTTGAATGAATTTCTTCTTGCACCAGCACTATATTGTCAAGAATCTTTCTCCCTTTGAAACCTCGTTGGTTCTCTGGGATGATTACCGATAAAATTTTCTTAAGACGATTGGCTATACTTTTAGTGACCAACTTATAGCCTTTATTACACATGGAAATGGGCCGAAATCTGCTGAAGTTGTTGGCTCCTTTTTCTTTTGGAATCAGGGCAAGGAAGGCCGAATTGGTGTTGCCTCCTAGCTTAGAGAAACTCTGAGATTTCCTGACCATTCTCATAAGATCATTTTTAATGGTAGACCAATAGGTCAAGAAGAACCTTACAGTGAAACCATCAGGGCCAAGTGCCTTATCAGGTTCCATGCAGTCCAGAGCTTTTTTAAGTTCTGTCATACTGATTGGAGCAGTCATCATAAGATTATTTTCACCTTGAACAAGCTGAGGAATTAGATCATTCGAATAGGAGTGTGTATCAATAGGATTCTCTTCCGGGGCCGAGAAATGATCTTTGAAGAAGGAATGGGCTGCTCTCTTAATGCCTTCAAAGTATTTAACCAAGGTGTTTTGATATTAAATTTCATTTACTGCTTTGAAGTGCTTGCGGGCCTCTGCTTGCTTATGGAAGTAGCTTGTATTCTTGTCTCCGGCTTGCAGCCATAGACTTCTGGACTTCTTCCTCCAGTACTCTTCTTCCTCCCTGCTTTCTCTATGGTATTCTTTTTGCAGATCTACTTATTTGTGTAATTGTTCTTGAGTTACTTCAGAGTCCTCCAGGGACATTTGATGGATCTCTAAAATATCATGCACCTCTTTTCTTTTGGAGGAGGGAGCTTTCAGCGATTTAGCCCAATCTTTAAGCTTGTATTATAATTTATTATAATAAATGTGGTTATTATATTATTTATTATGCTTTGAACTAAATTTTTTGGCTAAGATTGCAGATTGGTTATTATATTATTTATTATACTTTGGTTTCATGTGAAGGAATAATTGATGACTGATAAGACTTTGAGTGAGTTTCCTCACTGCCCTCTTCAACTGTATTAATAAACTCGTCATATTGTTTTAAATTAATACAGGAAACTATGTGAACCTCTTCTGGAATTGTAACTTAAAATAGGTGTCCTCTCTTTAGGCACACCAAAAATTATCTTATCAATATCCCTATGGAACCCCATATCTAGCAAATAGTCGACTTCATCAAAGTACGATGACTTTCACACCCATTAAATGACCTGAGACAACTCGAGTATTCTTTATATGGTCCCAAAGCCTTCCAAGAGTGGCCACTAATATTTGGCAAGGATTTTTTTGTAGCCATTTTTGTTCTCTTGGTAATTTAGTGCCCCCACTAACTACTTCTACACCAATATTTGCATGGAATTTAAACAAAACATTGGCCTCGACAACAACTTGCCTTGAAAGTTCCCTAGTGGGAAAAATGACAAGAACAAGAATAGGTAGCCTTTTATGATCTTGGAGGAATGGTGACTTCACTATCACCTCAATATCAGGAAACATAAATGCTACTATCTTTCTAGTGTAAGTTTTAGCCTTGGCCAACACATCCTTGCCTTTGAGAATACGTGTAAGAGTTGCTTCTTGCATAATGGTCATACACTCATATCCCACTGTGTTGGTTTCCTTGAGTGTCAATGGTGTGATATTGTGCTGGTCAAATCCTGATTGGCTCAAATAATTAGCATCCCCAATAACCTTCACACTACTTGTTTTTGGATATGCTTTTTCAACAAGACTCAACATTGGCTGCTTGTGCCCCATAGGATTCACTGAATCAAATCAATCATCTTCATCTTCATATTTAGACTCATCTTCATCATCACTGATATTTAATGCTTGGATACCAGAGGATTTAGAGCCTCTTTTGTTCAACATGCCACCTTCTCCTTGGTTGCCTCTTGCAGAGACCCCATTACCTCTAGAAGTTTTAAATAATATATCATTATCATTATTTCCACCACGCTTCATCCAACCAAACATAGATATATCCCACTTATTAAACTAGTTATCCATATCCAATTCCTCTTCAAATAAACATTTGAATTGGGCCTGCCTTCTATTACTACTTATTTTGTTAAAATCCTTTATTTTGGGGAAGTTTTGTGGAGAAGAAGACGTTTCGTTCTCCCAATCATCTTCAAATCTACCACCTTCATGGATTCTTGCATGTCTCTCACTCTTCCGAGATTGCATAATATCAAGTGATATGTACAGAGGTGAACCACATAATGTTTCTACTATCCTTTGGGGTTGTAGGGTCATGGATTCTGCAATATTCAATACCACATTCATGTCATTTGTTGAAAGGATAATTCTGTGGTTTTTAGTCCCTATGTATAAGATTGTTTTCACATAGAACATTTAGTCCAACAACAAGTTGGATAATTATTTGTCTCACAGTATATTTTGAAAACCTTACATATTGTTGAATAAATGCAACTAAATCACCACTATATATAAAATTTGTTACTATGCACAAATATGGTGGCATTGTGCAAGCACCAATAAACTAGACTATATGTTTATGCCATACATTCCTTGAATTTAACACCTCTTGGATTGTTGAAAAATTTGTTGCAGTACACAATGAATTTGTCGTGACTGAATAGGCTATTGTGGTTAACATTGCAGAAGACGCTTTGAACAAGTACTACTCCCTATTTCTTGCAGTGCTGTTGCAACCATTGCCTTGTACATATATGGTTGGATTCCCACCATAGAAGAATCAAATCTATCTAGCAAATGCGTCTAAGGATTCATGCCTAGCGTTTGAAATTTCAAGCCCTAAAGATGTTTCTATTTAAGAACAACATAAAAAATGTCAAAATGCTTCTCATGAGAAGCAATAGTTGCTGACTAACAAATCTTTGAGTCAATTTCCTCAATGCTCTCTTCAACTATATTAATAAACTTTTCATCCTATTTTAAAGAAATTCGAGAAACTTTGTGAACCTCTTTTGAAACTGTAGCTTAAAATAGGTGTCTGCCTCTCTTTAAGCACACCAAAAATCATCTTATCAATATCCCTATGGAACCCCATATCTAGAAAATGGTTGACTTCAACAAAGTACGAGCACTTTCACACCCATTAAACGACTTGAGACAACTGGGGTATTATTTATATGGTCCCAAAGCCTTCCAAGGGTGGACATTAATATTTGGCAAGGATTTTTTATAGCCATTTATGTTCTCTTGGTAATTTAGTGTCCCCACTAACTACTTGTACACCAATATTTGCATGGAATATAAACAAAACATTGGCCTCAACAACAACTTGAATTTCAAGTTTCCTAGTGGGACAAATGACAAGAAAAAGAATAAGTGACCTTCAATGATCTTAGAGGAATGGTGACTTTACTATCACCTCAATAGTAGAAAACATAAATGCTACTGTCTTGCCGGTGCAAGTTTTAGCCTTGGCCAACCCATCCTTTCTTTGAGAATAGATGGAAGAGTTGCTTCTTGCACAATGGTAATACATTCATATCCCACTATGTTGGTTTCCTTGAGTTTCAATGGTGAGATATTGTGCTGGTCAAATCTTGATTGGCTCAAATAATTAGCATCTCGAGTATCCTTCACACTACTTGTTTTTGGATCTTCTTTTTCAACAATACTCAACATTGGCTGCATGTGCCCCACAAGCTTCACTGAATCAAATTCACCATCTTCATCTTCATCTTTAGACTAATCTTCATCATCATTGATCTTTAGTGCTTGGATACCAGAGGATTTAGAGCCTCTTTTGTTCAACAAGTCACCTTCTCCTTGGTTGCCTCTTGTAGAGACCCCATTACCTCTAGATGTTCTAGAGAGTCGATCATTATGATTATTTCTACCATGCTTCATCAAACCAAACATAGATATACCCTGCTTATTAAACTAGTTATCCATATCCACTTCTAATTCAATCAGACGTTTGAATTGGGCTTGCCTTCGATTACTTGGGTTTACTTAATGAAATCCAAGGACGAAGTATTTACCAAATTTCAGGAATTCAAAGTTGAAGTAGAGAACCTTAGAGAAAGAAGAATCAAGATATTAAGGTATGATAATGGAGGCGAATACACATCCAAGGAAATGATAGCCTTCTGCAAGGAATCTAGGATTAAGAGGGAGCTGATAGTCCCATAAAATCTTGAACAAAATGGAGTTGCAGTATGGAAGAATCAGTGCATTGAAGAAAGTGTAAAGTGATGCTACATGATTAAAATTCTACTATAGAAATGGAAACTAAGATGCAGGGCTCTCTCACCCACTCAACTTTACCTTTTAGTCGAATCAATTATCAAAATGCTTTAGTTGTCTTTAGTAGTGGGTGATGGAAATAATTTCAATCAACATATTTTGAATTCCATATTATTGTAGCTTTGGCCTTATAGTAGTGAGACACTCTTAGCCTTGAAATTTGCTATCATGTATAAGAGTTTTGGTTAATCTGGAATGTCTGGAACTTTAAATTCTCAACATATTCCTTTGGGGAGAAACCTTGAGAATTTGTTCCTTGGCTCAGGATTAGCATCAATAATTACTAGCCACCCTAGTCAGTCAGACATTAGATATGTTGAATATGTCGTAACTACATGAACTCCAACAACTGTGTCATTGCTAATGGAGGGCCACATTTCGTATCAACACCAATACTATTTACCTAGAGTAAAAATTGGAGCTCTAGTTGCAATTATTCCTAGTAAACATAAGAAACAAGTGTCACAACTCATTCCTTGGCATGTAGATATTACTCAAGTTTAAGGGCATCTTCCCACTACAAGGTTTTGAGCTACTACCTAGCAAATCCACTTCTTGTTTTGTTGTTAGTATTTTGTGAATTTATATCAATGGTGTCCTTTTTGTTTATTCCTTGTAGTTTG
Source organism: Pinus albicaulis (assembly GCA_034641835.2). Lineage (NCBI taxonomy): Eukaryota > Viridiplantae > Streptophyta > Pinopsida > Pinales > Pinaceae > Pinus > Pinus albicaulis. The sequence goes on along the minus strand of CM076572.1, from coordinate 1,098,049,595 downwards.
AAATGGTTTATGTTTATTTATGAAGAGTAAGTCAATGTTCATGCTAGGGGAAACAATTTTAATTATTGTTGACCATTTATTTTCAATGATGTGCTAGCATGGGGATCTGCAGCAGACCGCTTCACAGAAAAACTATGGTTATATTTAAGGTCTTCTTATCACTATTTTACTAGTAGTTAAATAATAAAAATGCATACTTTCAAATTTGAAGACATCATCTGAATATCTTTATTCTTCTTGAACCTAAATTATTCCTATGTTGGCTACATGAGAAAGATGAGATTGATAACCAAGAAGAAGGGGAAGGATCAATACCTCGAGTAGCAACTAATTCCTCCAATACCTATTGCGATGGTTCATGGAAACGAAAGTGTGGAATATGAGAATGCAACATATACTCTTGCTAAAATAGTGTTGTGAGATGCATGCAAGTTAGCTTCCACATCCAATAAAGATATGGGAAAGAAAGCTGATAATGAAAACTTGTATGTATCTAGTTGGTTTCACTTAGAATAATCAATCAATTGTCTTACAGTTAGGATTTTTTTATTTCTACCTGTAGCTTTCTATTCAGTCTATTGTTTTGTAATTTTGACCATCTCTATTAAGTTTTTTTTTCTATCAAAAATATGAAATTTTTCCTTTCAACATGAAGTCTTCTAAGAAATATTGTACACAATTTTTTACTTGCTTGAATTGTCTATCACATGGTCAAACTATATTTTTTTTAGTATTAGAAGCATTTTATGAAAATCAATGAAAATCACTACTTCATTTGGCAAGGCCTTTGGGCAGCTTCAGAAACCTAAAATATTGAATGTGGATTCTGTTTTGAGGATAGAAAAAAGCTTCATGGATAAAGCAAAGAATTTGGAAGATGAGTTCTCCAGATAGTATTTCTCTTTGAACAACACCACTAGGTAGTATTTCTCTTTGAACAACACCACTAGTTGCAGTGGATTGTCAATATTTATAGTTGTTTATCAAACTTCAACAAAAAGCTTATTCTTTTTTTATTGATTAATAATTGATGGATTTATTATTTATACTTGTTGCTCTTTCTTGAAGCTTTTGTACTAACTATTTTGAACTAATTGAGGATCAAACATTGGTGGTATTGTCGTAATATGTTAAATTCTTGTTTGTATTGAATCAAGTATTTTCTGTAAAAGATCAATCAATGTGTTTTTTCTTGGAAATTACAAGTATGGTAAATATGGGAAAACTATTGGTTCTTTGTTGGTAAATATGCAAAACATATCAAAACTACCCTTATTTTGTATTTTCATTATAATGAAAGTTACATCCCAAAATAATCTTTTTTGGGGGATTACTAGTGGTGATTGCACTACATTTTTTATGTTGGAAATTTTCTCCAATCATAACTACTATATTGTACAACATGAGGAAAACAATGGGAAGGGAATTGTATTTGCAATTTATCCACTTATATTGTAGTGATTCATAAATATAAGAAAAGCATTAATAATTTGATATAGACTAGTTGGTTTATTCATATGTGATAGTGGACCCAAATAGTTGTTCTTATCTGAATAAATTCTCATTATACTTGGGCATTCTTGACATCATCGACCTCTAGCCTTGGACTTATTCACTAAGCCTTCTACATTATCTGGTTATCTACATGTATACGAGGCTATCCTATTATTGTATCCTTTTTACTTCATTTCAGTTTATTCTATACTTAGCTTTGACATTTTCTAGGATTTTTGTTTGCACTCCCACATTGTATAAGTAATCTACAACTTGATATTTTTAGCATGTAACTTAGTTAGCATGATTGTGCCTAATCTTTCATTGAAGGTTGAATACTAATTTTACTCAGGTGTTATTTTTTAGGGTGACATTTTATTTGCTTTTTCTTTTATACATGTCATCTCGCCACATAGAAGCCACTATTGCCCAACTGAAGAAAACTTGTTCGAGTTTCTTGCTTTTCTGGGGAAAAATGGCATTGACAATATTGTTGATGTTGAGGTATATATCGTATAAATTATTTATAGTATATTTTAGTTTACATTTCATTGTTCATCGTCTTTCATGTCTTATAATCTACATTGTATCTTCCTTCCTTTTCAGAAAAGGAAGTCAATATTGATGGTAAGAAGCAAGAATTGAAGAAAAAGGAGAACAATAAAATTGGAGCGACAAAATGAAAATTAAAGGGAGAGAGAAGAGAATTGGTTTAGTGGTACCTGTAGAGCCAATATCTCGCATAAGATACATGCATAGAGATTGATGGTCAAGTCTTCAGAGTTGGTGAATTCACGTGCAATGCTTTGGCAACACAATGATAATGTTTTGAAGTGATGAAACAATATTCCATGTGTAAATTGTACTCCAACAAATATTAAGTTAGAAACTCAAATTGTAATACTTGATATTTTATATAATATAATTTATGTGGTTGAAATTGTTTATAGTTGCACTTGATATTATTTAGTATTGTAATTAACATATGTAATTGTGTGTTTTCATATTAGATGAACATGTACTTTTTTTTTTTGGTTTAAATTTAGTTGCAAAATAATATTAATTTATTTATGTTCATTAATAATGAAAACATAAAATCAATCTAAAAATACTAAATTATTAGTTTATGTTTATTAATGATGAACACAAATAAAATGAACATACAACTAAATTAGTTTCTTATAATGTTTGTTAATGAAAGTAAATGAAATGAATATAAACTACTAAATTAGTAATTTATATAATGAATATGAAACTACGAAAAAAAATGGCTACTGCAAATGATAAATTTGGGATTACAAATGACGACTGAATTGTGCATATATATGACTATTATTAGTTAATTTACAATAGCTTATAACACGACCAAAATTCACTCATATTTCTTTGGTCATTAATTGGTTTCAAACGATGACTAAGATTTGCATATATATGACTATTAGTAGCTAATTTACAGTATCTTATAACACGACCAACATTTTGGTCATATTCTTTGGTCATTAATTAGTTTTATTTCGTGATCATTTAGTAATATATTTTGTTGTATAATTGGTCATTAATTGTGGCAACAAATGGCCAAATCAATGACTAAATTAATGACCAAATATTCTACTAGACAATAAAATCAATGACCAAATCAATAATCAAATTCATGACTAAATCGATGACCAAATCGATGACTAAATTAATGACCAAATCAATGACTACAATGACCTAATAAATGACTAAATTAATGACCAAATATACTACTAGACAACTAATTAATGACTAAGTTAAAAACGACTAAAAGTTGGTCGCGTTATAAGATACTGTAAATTAGCTATTATTGGTCACCGGCCGAAAAATAGTCGTTTATATGCAAATTTTAGTCGTTTTTTTAGTAACTAATTAGCCATTTTTTACTAGTGCATAGATTCGTATCAACAGTACAAACAAATTCAGTACTCAAACAATCTTTCTCATTCATCAGTCCTTAAGATCCTTCTTACAATACCCAAACTTGACCTGTGCACACAGTAGCAGGGTCCACACACAGCAGGACTTGGGATCTCCACGCACACAGCTAGCAGGAGTCCTCTCCCCAAAAACCCAAACAAATCTACTAAGCCACAATTTGCATCAAGTTCTCATCATATTCTTGTCTTACAATTCAAAATGTCCTTCTATTTATAACACTCTAGCCTAATCTTTCCTATGGTCCGCTCACCATGGTTTGGGGACTCTAGGTCTACCCATTGACCCATTACAATGCTTTCGGGGCTTTGACCCACCCCAAAACCCTTGTGCTAGGATAATTATACTAAAAAATATGCAAAATTGGACCAGTTTCGCAGCTTGCAGGAGACCATGTTCCAACAAAGTTAATATCTAATTTTTGTTGTCTTCCAAACCAAGTTGTCCAATTGATTCAAGATACTTCTTTCATCTTCCAATCCAATGAGAATATGAGAATTGTTGGATCAAGATGATCAATTTTCTAAGAATGAGATACAAAAACATTTGCATCCACAATATGGTTTCCAAACATGGTTATGCATTTTCTAGTCAAGGAAAAGAGTCAACCTCATAGGGCCTTTTTTAGTATCCCTCTACATTTTTATAGAGGTGATACTCCTATTTTCATTCACTAAGATATTCAAAATAATTTGAAGCATATAAATATTATCATCGAGCTCATTCACTTGTGAGTGGATTAGATGTTAGAAAAGGAAAATAAAATAATAATTTCATAGCTAAATATAATCCAACTATTCGTTCCATAGTACATGTCCATTCATACAACATGAGGAAAACATATTTGAAGAAAATCAATAGATAGAGGGTAGATAAAGGGTCCAAATATTTAGAGAACTATAAAATAATTTCATGCGTTCAAAGATCATAAAGAGTCATAGGACAATATTCCTTAGATTTCATTGATCATTTAAAAGTCTTGAACCACAAATGTCATGCACTCTAAAAAATAGCTCTATGTGATATTAAAAGAATAGTATTACAAATTTTAAGTTTTAAATAAAGAAGTTCCTAAAGCACTTAAAAAAATATTTATACTTAAGCATAAAAGGAAAGATGTTTGTCTCTAAGGGACTTGGATTGGGCTCATGTGGACTAGATCATATGAGTTTACATAGAAGAAAAAAAAGAAAATATAGTTAGGGATGGAATTTAAAAACATATAAGACAATTCATAAAGATGGATGATCAAATACTAGGGAGAAGGAAATGAAGTTGCTTCAAAACAAGATAAAGGAAACTCGGAAAATTGTAGAAGGATGATTGATGGACTTATTCCTCTCTCTCTAGTATCCATTTTCAAAATATATATTGGATTTCAAATTTCTATTAATCTAATTGTTCGGAGGTAGTTATTTAGGATTACCAATTTCATTTAAAAAAAATCTAAGACATTGTTCAATGTACTCCTTTGGTGGGATGATTATGTCTTGCTTTACTCTTAGTGCAAAAATTTCTTCTTCTATGCCCTTTGCATATGACCATAGTTTCTTAGTAGTTTCTATTTGGTCTTCATTATCATTAGCAAGTGTAACTAACAATTTCTTGACCTCGTCCCCTAGAAAATCAATCATTTGTAAAATTGTTTGCCCCACCATGTTTTGATAACATTCAACTCATCTTGGAACATGCCTTTTGGAATCAAAATAGAATATTTAATCATTTTGGTCCTTTTTTATTCATAGAAATAATTTATTGATTTGACGAAATTATTACTTCTATGATGTTTAACACTTCAAATTCAGAAATTTCATCTTCTAACATTTTAATCTTCGCATGCCAATTTGCCTTGATTTTCTTGATTCTCTTCCCTATTGGAAGGCCTTGTTTTTTCTTTTGGAAATCACTAAGAGTATTGATTTTATAAATGAAATTCATTAAATCATTTCAACGAATTATTGATCATCCTCCAAATATTTCTTCAAATATTCAAAAAGCAAAGCAATTCTCTAAGACAAATCTCTTTAAGTGTAAATAAATTTCCTTCACTTCCTCAATTATTCTTACTCACTTATTAATATTTAATATGACATAGGATCTGATAGCACTTCAAAGTTTTGCTACATTCTTAACTTTCTACTATGTTCCAAGTGTGATTGTTGTTATAGCTTCAAGTGCTTGACTAGATGAATGGGGCATAAATAAAGGTTTGGGACTAATTTCCTCTAGTACACTTATCTTTCCTTTTAGCCTCATATTTTCAACCTATTTCTTAGTAATACAGTGATAAAGAGCATCCACTATAGTCGTGTGTAACTTCATAAATCCAATAGATCCTACACTTGAAATAACAACTTATGACTTCCACTTTTTAGTAAGTTTTTTTTTTACATGCACCTTTTCAAGCTATAATTTTCTACCAGTATTTTCATAATGGGTGTTATTCATGACTAATGATTTTTCTTCAAAAATTACTTACTCTTAAATAGATAATCCTTATACTAACTTCTAAATCTCAACCAAACATGATGCTACCTTGTCTAGGATGGTAGCATTTTCCACTTCCATATCTATGGGCCCTTCTTCTTGTTTGGACCTCTTTTACTCAAACTCTTACTTTTAAAAGAACTAAGAATATGGGACCTTCCAAGTTGACACAAGGGGGTTTTTCTTCTCCTTCATATCCACCCAAACAATGCACATTACTCTCTCCTCAAATTGCAATGTTTTTGTATTTAGTGGGTTGTGGAGGAATTGATCCAATAATCCTGTGAGCTTGAGGAGGTTTATGCATTATTAGGATCCGTCCCTCTTTCCTTGGTGTTTTATTTACAATTTTTTCTTGCTTTAGTCACTACATCACCATTAAGTATTGTCATGTTTCATTTCCTACTTTACACACTTCCTTATTTAATATTTTTCAATAAATTTTCCATATCATACAATCGAAAAATTCCTTGAAAATATTCCCTCAAGATCAAACCCTTGGGCTCATTTATCTTTGGTTAAATTGAAAGGATTTAAAATTTTAGATAAATCTATGAGAGGTATAAAATTATTCACTATAACATGTTTGATAGTAAATGACATTGAAACAAATTGTTTCTTCTTTTTCATATCAAATAAAATTGGTCATGAATGGTACTATTGATCCATAAATTGATATGGATATTCCATTTCAAAACTTATCAAAATAGATCTGATAAATTATACTTATAAATTTGAAATCTACGCTATGAGGGTTTATTTCTCTTTAGATTTTTATATCTATAAATTATTGTTTATTTCATATGCATGTAGTTTGTATTTATGCATAAAATAGAGAACAATGAAATAAAAACTTATAAACCATGATTGATCCAAGATATATCTTGGGAAACCCTTTTGAGAGAAAACCCAACTGGAAGGTGAGGCCGCTCTACTCTCTTTCTCTGAATAGAAAATGGTTGTGAATATAAAGAATTATGGAATATGGCCTATAGCCTACTAAAATTCTCAAATCCTCTCTATGTTCTCTCTCCCTCTCCCTATTATCTACTCTTCTCGTCTTGGATAAAATGCAGCAAAAAAGTATAGAACCCCTTTTCCTCGTAGTGGCCATGCTAGTGGCCCAGTTATAACACAATGAAAACCTACTAGTGGTTAGGTTTGAATCCCTCAACTCTTAACCAGAGCCACAATATAGACTCTTCTAGAGTATTTTTCATCATAATCACGTGATTTTTCTATTTTCCATGAGTTATTTTGGCTGGCATGGAATCCTCTCAAATTATGGTGGTGAAAATAGGAAGGTCAACTTCCCAGTGACATAACGTTTGTATATGGACTTCAATTGAGGTAATTATTACATTGCTGGAAAGATATATATTTGTAGTATATGAAAAAAAACCAATGCACTAAAGAAGCAAAGTTTTACATTAGGGGAATATTTAGGTTTAAAATGGGCCTCCTAATAAAAATAATTAAATAATAAAATAAGAGGTATGAAATTTTAAAGAAAAATAAAGGAAACTATTTTATTAATTGTATTTCCAGCTTATCTGTTTATAGTTTTACTCAAATGCCTAGTGTAGACACTCATTGGATGTAGAATCAAATTCCATATCTAAAAAGTAGCCACTTTGCATACTTATAAATAGGACCACGTTAAAAAACATGATAATACATGAAAAGAATGTGTTGAACTCACTTCTTTCATGCATTTTCAATTTTTTTGATGTGGGCCTACTCAGAAGTATGCAAAGTCAGTACTCATTAGGTGTGTAAATTGGTTCCATATCTAATTGGTGTCTACATTTGACATTTAGGTAAACCTATAAGGAGAAAATTTGAATATAAAATTAAAAAAAGAAGTGTTTTTATTCTTTTCCCTCCAAAATATTTACCTTTGGGGATGACATCATCATATTCAATCCTATTGGTTCTTATAAAGTTATGTTTTTTAGTACATGTTTTTTTAGGCCCATTTTTAACCTCAAAATTCCCCTAATTCCCCCCACAAAACATTGTTTGATGCCTTAAAATTCTCTCCAGAGGTTTTAGATTCTAATTTTCCAAACCAGGTCCCAATAGTAAAAATGTTCCTTCGAGCTAATTCCTCCACTTTTTACACTATTAAAACATCAATATGGATGGACAAAAATATAATGGTCTAATCTAGAGCATACCTCTCCATTTTGGGAGGCATTTGGTTCCCAAAATCTTCTACTAAATAAGGTGACGAAAATTTTCCTCCACCTTCTTTTGAGTGTACCATTTGGCCTTTCCTAGAAGTTGTAATTTCAACCAAATTTCCTTTCTTTGTTACCTCTAAGAAAGGAAAATTAACACACAAAAATTCTAATTATAACTTAAACATCATGATCTCATATAACACAACATACAGATAGGGAAAATAAATTAGTTATATAAATAAATTAATAATATAACGACAAAATTATACCTTCGTCATTAGGTGTTCCTCTTTGATTCCTTGAACTTCCTCATTCCTTGAATCACACACGTATTGGGCTCATCTATGTAGCATGGAAGGATCTCTTGGTAGAAATCCTCTAGCATAATAATGCACTATACTCACTTTCTCCTTCGTTCCACCCCTCAGAGGGTTTGGTTATACAAGATATTCCTATATCTAGGAGGATTTATTTGGACACTAAGTGTCAAGAGAATTTATGAAAATTCCCTAATAATTGACCCCAGGACAAGTCATGACACCTTAGCTTGAGCTAATTATCTTTGGAAGGAAAAACTCTAGAACTTTAGGGTTCCATTGGTCCATGAAAAAATACACCCTATGTAGTTTCATGGAAACATGACAAGTCATACACTAGTAGGGAGCAATGGTACACATGATGATAAGATACAAGGAGTAACATGATATCTAATTGAGCACTAATAAGGGTGAAAGAGACAACATTTTGGCCAAAAACTAAGGCAAGTTGAACTAGAGTTTGCCTCATTATAATGGAGTGGAAAATAAGCTTATAACAAAGAACATTAACAAATTATAAAAGGAACCAAGTGCATTAGATAAATTTGTAAGGGATAATGATTTGTCATGGTATCAATATCACCTATATCTATGCAAGAATTCCCAACTCAAATAGAATGATAAATTTGAATTTCACACTTCTCCTATAGAATGACATTTAGGCTTCTTGAAAGCTTACCACAAAATCAAAGAGGGTTTTTTTAAAGGAAGTTATTAAAACTGATGTTCAAAATTTTGTGGCTATGTGATCTATCAACATAATAAGGAGGATACAATCATGACCCCAAGTCTCCTAGAACCATTAGTTATCCCAAGCCAACTTTGGGAATAGGTTTTAATGAAATATATTATATATTTTCCCAAATCTAAAGGAAATAATATTGTCATGGTAGTAGTGGATCGATTGACAGTGTATGCTCAGTTTCTCTTTCTTTGTAATACTTTTAAATAAACTGCAATAACCACGACATTTGCGAAGACAATTGAAAAGCTACATGGAATCCCTGATATTATTGTAAGCGATAAGGATCCAATTTTCACCAAAATTTTCTGGTTTTAATTATTATTCTTGTTTTCTACTAAACTCATAGTTCATCTTTCCATCCTCAATCAAATGGGAAAATTGATATTGTGAATAGATTCCTTAGAATCTGTTTGTTGCTTTGCATCTAATAATGATACATAATGGGTTAAGCGATTTCCCTTAGAAAAATAGTGGTGCAATACATCCTTCCAAACTTCCCTATTTAATGCACTTTATGGATATCAACTATCCATCATATCACCCTTGAAATGGAATAAAATGGTTCAAGTAGTGTAGGACCACATCGTGCACCAATGAGAGGTTATAAAGCTATTGAAGAAAAAATTCATTATAGCATGAAATAAGATAAAACAAGAAGTAGATCAACATCAGATTAAAATGGAATTTGAAGTGGGGAATTGGGTATTTTTTAAACTACAACCATACAAATAGATATCCCTCAAGAAACCAAATAAGGACAATAAATTAGCACCCAAGTATTATGGTCCTTGTAAGGTGTTTCAAAGTATTGGAAGTAGAGATTACAAATTGGAGTTTCCTCCATGTACATGCACATCTATTCTTTCATGTTTTTTACTTAAATACGATAATCAATGAAAAGATCCTAGATAAAACTATTTTACTAGAAATTAATGAAGTGAAAATCATACTATAAGCATAAAAAACCCTTGAAACATGGATTAAGTAGTTATGAAATCATGCACTTACTGGGTACCTCACCAGCTTAGATCCATTTACTCCGGATCTATCAAGCGTTGAGAGGGATAAAATATCTCAAGGTGCAAACCTCTTTTTTGAGTGAAAATCTTGAGGAAAGGTTTGCACCTCGAGAGAATTGATCCCTCTCAGCGCTTGATAGATTCAGAGTTAAGATGGATCTAGGCTAGTTTCAATCGTGTGCGGGAAAGGAAAATCCATCGAACATGTGATTAATTTTACCAATAATATGTAAATACATCTAATATTAATATAAACATTTTAAATATGTTAAATATGTCTGATATTTATCTGGTTATTTTAATTTTAAATTTTCTTAGTTAACTCAGTTTGTTGAGATGATAAATATTGTAAAATAACTTTAATGATGAAATACAATTTTTGAATGCAAAGTGACAATGTAATAGCGTTGAATGATAGATAATGTTAATAATAATAATGTAGTCAATTACAAATAGTCTTCATTGTGATCAATATCAAACTATTTTCTTCTACTATTCTTATTTTCACCCTTGTTAGTTTTGTCATCTTTTCATATTGATTATATGAAAATGACAGTTGGAATCATAAACCATTTAAATAGTTAGCTCAAGTTGTTGTAGTAAACATCATACCCTGTCTCTCTTGCTCTCCAATATTAATAGGTTTAATTACTATAACACAAAAATCAATGTACATTGTCGACAATATTTTGTGCTTACACTGAAATCAATGCATACTATTAATCCAATGACTTTAAAATTAATGTACCATCATACATCCAATTACATCAAATTGGAAATCAAAATATACATTGAAATCAATGCATCTAATGCAAGAAATAAAATAAGATTAAAAAACAACATCTACATTGAAATCAAAGCATCTAATGCAAGTAATAAAATAGGATTAGAAATAAACATCTACACTCAAATCAATTCATCTAGTGCAAGTAAGCAAATAGAATTAGAAACCAACATCTACCTTGAAATCAATGCATCTAGTGCAAGCAATCAAATAGGATTAGAAATCACCATCTAACTAAAATCAATTCATTTAGTGCAATCAATCAAATAGGATTAGAAATCATATATATTGAAATCAATGCACCTAGTGCAAGCAATCAAATATAATTAGAAATCAACATCTACAATGAAATTAATGCATCTAGTACAAGTAATCAAATAGAATTAGAAATAACCATCTACACTTAAATCAATGCATTTAGTGTAGGCAATCAAATAGGATTATAAAACATCTACATTGAAATCAATGCATCTAGTTCAAGTAATCAAATATCATTAGAAATCAACATCTACACTAAAATAAATACATCTAGTGCAAGAAATCAAATAAGATAGAAATCACAATCTATGCTGAAATCAATGTATCTAGTGCAAGAAATATTCTTCCATCTCTTCCCCCTCCATCTATATTTATATCTCCCTACATCTCTCCTTTTTCTCGTTGTCTCACCCCCCCAACACACACACTCTCTAATTCCATATCTATCAATCTCTTTGTCCCTCCCTCCCTATCTCCATCTCTCTCTTCTTTCTCTTTACCTTCCAGATATATCTCTATCTCCCTTTGTCTCTCTATATCAACCCCAAAACATACACTTTCTTTCTCCAATATATCTATCTATCACTCACCCTCCTCTCCCTCTCTCTCTCTCTCTCTTCCCCTTCCCTCCCTCTCCCCTGCTTCTATCACTCTTCCCTTCTATTTTCCTCTATACCTCTCTCTCCATCTTCCTTATCACTCCCTCTCTCTCTCTCTCTCTCTCCACCTATATATCTCTATTTATGTCTTATTACATCCATCTCACTCCCCTCCATATACATCTCTCTTTCCCTACCTCTTTCCACTCTCTCTTCCTTTCTCTCCCACCTCTCTCTCTCTCTCTCTCTCTCTCTCTCTCTCTCTCTCTCTCTCTCCAAATTTGTTACTATATGTCTCTCTCTCTCATTCTCTCCCCCCTTCTCTCCTTCTTTGTCTCTTAATCCTTGTGCAAGAAATTGAATAGGATTATAAATCACCATTTACACTTAAACCAATGCATTTAGTGCAAGAAATCAAATATAATTAGAAATTATATACATTGAAATCAATGCATCTTGTGCAAGAAATAAAATATAAATGAACATCTACATTGAAATTAATGAATCTAGTGCGAGAAATCACCATATACATTAAAATCAATGCATTTATTGCAATCAATCAAATAGTATTAGAAATCATCTACATTGAAATCAATGCATCTAGTCCACATAATCAAATATCATTAGAAATCAACATCTACACTAAAATCAATGCATCTAGGGTAAGCAAACAAATAATATTAGAAATCACCATCTAAGTTGAAATCAATGCATCTAGTGCAAGAAATTTTCTTCCATCTCTCCCCCCTCCATATATATCTATATCTCCTTCCATTTCTCCTTATTTGTCTCTTTATCTCACCTCCCCAAACACACACTCTCTCTCACTCCATATCTATCAATCTCTTTGTCCCTCCCTCCCTGTCTCCATCTCTCTCTTCTTTCTCTTCACCTTCCATCTATATCTCTATCTCTCTCTGTCTCTCTATATCAACCCCAAAACATACACTCTCTTTCTCGAATCTATATATATATATATATATTGGAGAAAGAGTGTATGTTTTGGGGTTGATATAGAGAGATAGAGAGATATAAAGTGATATATATATATATATAGATAGATATCACTCCCCCCCCCCCCTTGATCAGAGGCTCAATATTTAGCTCAAAAATGAAAGTGCTCATAATTGATTGAAAACTAAATGACAATGACTGGCCCATAGCCAGGAATCCAACACAACTTGTTTCGTCGAAAACCGACTTCAGATCAAGGAGTTATAGCCTGCTGACAGCCATTCAGAATAGACAAATTTAAAAAAAAAAAATTGCAGAACAGTGACATGTTGATGACATGGCAGCCCGGTCAATATGCAGGGAATATTATTCAGTTTTTTCCCAATGGTACTATGACAAGTGTCACCACATGATTCGCCAGTTTGGTTTGAAGGTGAATTTTTTTTAAGGATATTCTCCTAAGGTTGAATTTGATTATTTTTATGTGGGAGGACAACCCAACCAGGGGCCACCATGTGTCCCCCCTCTCCAAGGTCTGGTTCGAATTTCATTTGATATGCTATGGTCAAATTTCAATTTTATATGGTGGCATGATTATTAAACCTAAGGTCCGAGGTCAAATTTTATGGTGGAGGTTTGATTAATTATACATGGTGGCATGTTAATTTGGGTCATATAACATTATGGTGGCATTGGTTTAATATAATACATATTGTAAAGTCCAAAGTCTGAACATATATTCCGGTGGTATTTTAATCCATTCAAAGGGTTGAAGATATATTGGAGTGCATTGTTTTATATCCAATGTCTGACTACGGGTTAATATAGTGTAAAATGTATACCACGATGGGCGGAGGTCGGGGCTCGACCCCGCTCCACTCTTTGCCCATAAAAATGGCCTATTACAATGGTTCTTACAAACATATGCATCCACCATATATTTAATGTTGACCATATTCTATAGTGGGGGTTTGGAGGGGGCCAGCCCCGTAGGCCAGCCCCCTCCCATATGACCTCTCCACATAACCTCAAGCGTGGAGCAGAAATCCAAATAGCAGTTTAATTTTAATGAATGGCAGGTTAACCCAATAATCCAGTGGTTAGTGCTAAGTAAAACATGGTTTATGAAAAACAATTAAGCACAGTTAAGATGTGCTTATTTGAAGTTAAGCGCAGATTTGTGGTTAATTAATCCAATCCCTAATTAGTGGCAGATTTAGCAGGCGCCCCCAAATTCGGTGGAATTTCCAAATTTTTGGGGCTTATCTAGAGACTTCTCCAGATTTGGAGGAGGAATATAGGGAAAAATTGAATAGGGCATATCTTGAGAAATTTTCGACCAATTTTGGCTCAAGAAGAGTCATTCCTAGAATATTGGCATACTCTAAACACATTGGAATAGGTTGCAGAGGTAGAGGAACAATTCTACATTTGTTTTTGTCACTTTGAATAATTTTGAAGCTCAGGGCCACCATGAAAGAAGGCCATGCCTAGATCAACTGAAGGCCAAATGGAGTGAATGAATTGTCATTTCTGATAGATTTCGACATTCTAAACTCATTGGAGTATGTTTCATGATCATTTGATGCATGTAAACATCAATTTTTTCACTATTGATCTAATATAGAGGTCCAAGCCATGGAAGCTGGACCAAGGAGATGTAGCCCAAGAGGGGTGGACTCCTTCATCAAAACTCTGTGTTGATGGATAAATTATGATGTTTTTCTGTTCTTTATGTTTCTTCTCTTCAAAATTTAATTTCATACTTTATTCTCTTTAATTCACTCATAAAAATCAGTTAAATTACCTATTTCACACACATAAGTAACAAGGAAACATGTACATCAAGAATAATATTAATAAGTAGATTTTAAATCTGAAAATGAAATTATCACAACAAAACTAACATTCATAATCAAATCACCTCTCTCTCTCTCTCTCTCTCTCTCTCTCTCTCTCTCTCTCTCTCTCTCTTCCCCTTCCCTCTCTCTCCCCCTCTTCTATCACTCTTCCCTCCTGATGTCCTCTCTCTCTCTCTCTCCATATTCCTTATCACTCCCTCTCTCTCTCTCTCTCTCTGTATTTCTCTCTCTATGTATTTTGTCTTACCTCTCTCTCTCCCCCCATCCATCTCCATCTCTCTTTCCCTACCTCTCTCCATACATCCTTTCCCTACCTCTCTCCATACTTCTCTCTCTTTCTTCACCTTCCAAATTTGTTACTATATGCCCCTCTCTCTCATTACATCCCCCTTCTTTCCATCTCTCCTTCTTTGTCTCTTAATATCATCCCCAATAATACACACTCTCTCTCTATATCTCCCTTGTCACTCCCTCTCTCTCTCCACTTCTCACTCTCTATGTATTTCTTCTTCCCTCCCTCTCTCCCCCTCCAAGTCCATCTATCTATCCCTCACTCTCTTCTCCTCTCTCTCAAGTCCTCTCTCTTTTCATTCCTCTCTCTCCCTTTCTCTCCTGCCTCCCTCTCTCTCACTTTCTCTCCTACCTCCCTCTCTCTTCCCCAATCACTCTCTATATCTCTCCCTTACAATCCTCTCTCTTCCCCCATGACTCTCCTCCTATCTCTCAATTCCTCTCTCTCATCCTTCCTCTCTCTCCCTTTCTCTCATGCTCTCCCACCCCCACTCTCTCTTTATCTATGTATCTCTTTGTTTTCCTTCCAATCCTCTCTCTTCCCCCATTGTAGAAATTTTTAATACAATTATGTATTGTCAGATTCTCCTGATCTAAAAATTTTATCCACTGTTAAATACATAATCCTTCTACTTAAATATTTGCGGAAATTCAATCGCCAATTGCAAACACATGAAGAAAAATCAATCACACATAACACAAAAGTTTTTACCGGGAAAGAATAAAGCTAAAAACCCCACTATCATATATTATGTATATCATGGATCATAAAACAATCTCATACAAAACTCTACTCCAAGAGCTCTCAGTACAATATACAATCGTCTCACACTGTCATACAAAAATTGGCATAAACATGCACCAATTTACTGTCTCCTGATAGCCTGCCTCCACTGTGCAATATCTGTTGATGAATATCCCTGAATGAATTTGATATTTCATTGCCTTGATTGTGGAATCCTCATTGGCATCTCCAATGTGTTTTTAGTTGCATTGAATGCACCACTATAGTCACAACTAATATTCAACCAGGCCCTTTCACCTATCTCTCAACTGGGTCTCCAGTGGATCTGACATGCATGTAGTTAACAGTAGTATTTCTTCAGTTGCATGTGAGATCACTCCATGTGAATTAATTTAATATTTAATTCAATGATCTCTCACTAGTTTATCTTTAGTTACAACTAGTTACAACTAGCACAATTGAGTTTAACTCACTTAACTAAATTAAACTAAATAAAAACTCACATAACTACACATCCAACTCTGTTACAACTTTGTATCACTCAGTTACAATGAAGTCCACTCTACATGTCCCACCAACCAACCTTAGAACTCATAATTCCTTCATTCAACCGGTTTTCCACATTAGTTAACTGAAATCAAGTGCTTCAACAGAATATATTATTATTTATTGTCTAATTATTATTAAGGGCTAATAATAATTGACATCCGATCTATTTTTAGACATGCGATCTATAAATAGACTTTTCCCATGCATCTATAAATAGAATTTGCTCAACCATATATAAATAGACTCCTGCTATAAATAGAATATGCTCACCATTCTAAAAATAGACATACACCTAAAATAGCCTGTGGGCCCCACCTAGTGTAGGTGCTTAATCTTCACTAGGATCATCATCTTGTTGAATCTCAACACTCCCTCTCAACAAGAAATGGATTATCCTTCACCTCAACCCTGACTCTATGGTATTCTAATTTGCTCCTGGTGAGCGCCTTCGTTAGAATATCTGCATCCTGATCTTCCGTAAGAATGTACTGAAGCAACATGATCTTCTGCTGCACACAATATCTGATATGATGATACCAGATATCTATATGCTTAGATCTATCATGAAACACAGGATTAATCAAGATTTTAATGCAACTCTGATTATCACAATGAATCAGTTTAGGAACTAAATGAGAACCAAACAAACCGACCAAGATCTTTCTCATCCAGATAGCCTCACATGCAGCTTGACTTGCTACCAGGTATTCTTCTTCTGCTGAACTGAGTGCCACGGATCTTTTTTTCCTGCTCTACCAAGAAAAAGTTGTAGATCCGATACTAAAAACCCCTACTGATGTGCTCTTTCTGTCTGTTGGGCTGCTTGCCTAATCTACATCCGTGAAGCCATGCAACTTCACCTCATACATCTGCCTGTACCATAATCCATACTCAGATGTGCCCCTGAGATATCTCAGGACATGCTTTCCCGCCTTCCAAAAGATCTTGGTAGGCTTAACCATCGCTTGACTAAGTTGGTTCACCGCATAGCATATGTCCCGTCTTGTATTAACTAAATACATGAGAAAACCCACCAACTGTCGATAGATAGTAGCATCCACTACCTCTCCAAATGTAGTGTCCTCTTTCCTCCAGTTTCCTGGAAGAGGAGTATCCATGGGTTTGCATCCCCCCATGTGAAACTTACCGAGTATCTCCCTTGCATACTTGCCTTGGGACACAAATAGTTCACCTCCTCGCTACCATATTTCCAATCCAAGGAAATAGTGAAGGACGCCCATATCCTTCATCTCAAACTCCTTTGCAAGTTCCTCCTTGCATGAGTGTATCAGCTGCTCATCACCTGTCATTATTAAATCATCAACACAAAGAACAATGATTAAAATCTTACCCTCCACCACAATCTGGTATAGGTTTGCATCCACCTCACTCTTGGTGAATCCAAATCCAATGAAATAGTTATTGATCCGAGTGTACCAAGCACAGGGTGCTTGCTTCATCCCATACAACGCTCTTTTGAATCTGTACACATGTGAATTGCTGCTAAAGATCTCAAATCCTTCAGGCTGCTCAATGTACACATCTTCCTCAATGATACCATTAAGGAACGCAGTCTTCACATCCATATGATGAATGTGCCAACCCATCTGTGTTGAGAGAGCAAGGATGGTCCTTATGGAAGAATATTGTGTGACAGATGCAAAGGTTTCTTCATAATCAACCCCCTCGATCTGTGAGAAGCCCCGGACCAAAAATCTTGCCTTTTACTTCTCAACACTCCCATCAGCAGCTTTCTTTACGTTGTAGATCCATCTTGAACCTACCACTGATTTATCAACCAGCCATGGAACAATTTCCCAAGCATTGTTTCTGACAATGGATTCATACTCCTCCACCATTGCATCTACCCATGTGGGCTCCTGCACTTCTTCCTAAAAGGAAGATGGCTTAGTCACAATATATTTTCTCATGAGAGATATGTACCCAGTGAATCGGTCAGGAGACTATCTCTATCTGCGTTGTGAAGTAGGGACTCCTACATTCTATGCCGCATCAAGCTTCAACCTCTCAGCTTCTGTGGTACGCCTTCTGCTAGTTCTGATGTTTGGCTCTGCGTGAGTGGACTCCTCCACTCCATCAACCTCCTCCTGTAGCTGATCCACATCTAGAGACTCATCTTTGGGAACAAGTAGTTCCTCCTCTACATGCAAGTCTAGCTCCCTCTCAAGTGACAACTTCATGGCTTTCTCCTCATTGAATTTTATATCCCATCACACAATAGTCATTCGACTGTTTGGCAAATACACATGATAATTATGGGGTGCTTCTGTGTACCCCACAAATATCCCAACTTCAGCAGTCGGCTCTAGCTTCTTCTTAGCGTTGTTGGTCACATGCACATAAATAGATGAGCTAAAAATCTTAAAGTGAGAAACATCTGGTTTCTTACCAGTAAAATCTTCTTCATGTGTACTCATGCCAAGTACTCTATGAGGACAACGGTTTTTCACATAAACTGCAGTATTGCATGCTCCCACCCACAAGTGCATTGGTAGGCCCTGATCATGCAGCATAGCTCGTGCAGCACCCACGATCGTTATGTTCTTCCTCTCCGTGACCCCATTCTGTTGTGGGTTATGAGGCGCTATGAGTTATCTTTGAATCCCTTCTTTGCTACAAAAGTCTTTGAATTCGTTCAAGATATATTCACCACCATTATCGTTCCACAGAGCCTTCATGTTAGGTCCCTATATTACTAGTATAGTCCCTTATTGTTGTTAGTGTAACCCCCTTATTGTTATTATTGTACCCTTTTAACCCCCATTTTTTTATTATTGTGCCATTAAATTATTATTGCTAGGTCGGCTAGGATTACATTGTGGCCCACTAGGATTACATTATGGCCCCATGGACTCCTATATATAGAAAGGAGGTTTTGTAAATGATATCATCCAAGAATTGTTCATTTATGTAATGTATTGGAGGTTTCCCCCTCGAAGTGGCTCATTTCTAAGGCGTTGATATCTCTTTTCTTCTATTTTTGGAGCTGGTTACACAACATTTGGTATCAGAGGTTTGGATTCTAGGGTTTCACTACTCCAAACAGGTCATCTTGGAATTTTCGCTATAAATTATTTTCTATGAAGTTTCAGAAGCTAAAATATTTAGGGTGCAAAGCCGAAATCCTGAGGAATATTGTCTAAAAATTTCAGAGCTTGGTTCGCAACATTTTCAAAGATATGATCTGTGGAAGTTAGGTCTTTTTTCAGGCTCCTAAACAGGTCATCGTGGCATTTGCGCTATAAATTTTGTTCTAAGAAGGTTTAGAATATGAAATTCTTATGGTGCGAAGTTGAAATCCTGAAGAAATTCATCAAAAAATTTCCGAGCTTAGTTCGCAATATTTTTGGAGATATGATCTGTGGAAGGTAGTGCTTTTTCAAGCTCCTGAATTTCATCTCAAAGATGTGATCGTGGGAAAATCTCAATAACTCTCTCTCTGGGCATCGGATTGGAGTGCCGTAAAAAGTGGTCGCAATCACACGGACTGTAGTTTCTTTGCTATCAATTTCAAAGACGAAGGATGAAACAGTGACACGTGGCAAGTCATACACGTTCACTCTACTGAACCAGTCCATAATTAGGTCATCGTGGGAGATTGGACACAACTTTGTCTTGGAGAATCCAAATCAGGTCAGACTTGTGGCATTCAAAAGATAATTCAGAGGGATACGTTGTTACCAAAAATCAAATATTGAAGTGCTGCAATAACAAAGATAATCCAATTTCAATATTGAGCTCCTCAAATCAAGAAAAAGGTGTGTATTTTTTTTCCGAATTGCATAAGTCTTGTTTGAAGAATCAATTTGAATTGATTCCAAGGGCATATTGTAGAATAGATATCAGTATTGGATTCTAAAAGATGCCCCGTGAAAATAATTCAACACCCATTAAGCCTTCAGAAGGCTCTACTATGACTCATCAAGATGAAGAATTGCAACATGATCTATCAAAATTACAAGAGCAAGTGCAACAAATTTCACTCTCGCAAAGAGCAACAAAAAATGAAATGGAAGTTTTGAAGAAAGGCGTGGAAGCTAAGATGGATGGCATGCAAGCTAAGATGGATGGCATGGAAGCTAAGATGGATGGCATGGAGGCTGGCATGGAATCTAAGATGGATGACATGGAAGCTAAGATCGATGAGAAAATGGAAAACATGAAGAATTTTCTAAAAGAAGACATGGAAGGTTTGACAAAGTTGATACAAGAAAGGTTTCCTAATGGTGAAAAGAGAGTAGAAGAACCTCATGATGAGAACAAAATAAATGTTAATTGTGATTTCATAAACTCTAATGTTGGTGGGAAGAACCACCATATTCCAAAGATGGATATGAGGAAGTTTTATGGAAAGGATCCTGTAACATGGATACTACGGATGGAGCAATATTCTGATCTCCATAACGTGCAAAACACACAAAAGGTACGCATTGCAACTTTACATTTAGAACAAAATACATTTGTATGGTATCGATGGCTTTGCTCCCATAAAAAAATTGTCACTTGGTCAATTTTTACGGAGGAAATGATAGCACATTATGAGAATACAAAGAGCAACACCTTCTTTAGCCAATTGATAAATCTCAAACAAAAGGGTTTAGTGGGGCAGCACATTGAGGACTTCCAAAAATTGAATATAAGGGTAACCGATATTCCAGAGGAACACATGATTGATCTCTTCATAGGCACTTTAAAGGATAACATTCAACATGAAGTTCGCGTTCTGGAACCTGATTCATTGGAGAAGGCATTCATGTTGGCAAGAAAAGTTGAATGTAAAATTATGGCGACAAGGAAGCCTACCACTCAATTCTATAAAGAAGGAAGTGTTGCTACACCTCGATTTCCACAACCTACAAGGTTGACACCACAACAATTGGAAGAAAAAAGAGCAAAAGGGCTTTGCTACAGTTGTGATAGCAAATACATTAAAGGTCATAAGTGTGCTGAGAAGAAATTATTTTACATAGATTGTGAAGAGGAAGAAGAAAATGAACAAGAAGAGGATATACACCAGGAACCAGCCCTAGAAGAGGAAGAAATGAATCCGACCATATCGTGTAATGCACTGGCAGGAATTACCACTCCTCAAACTCTCAAGATAGCAGGACAAACCAAGAAGAAAAAGGTAATAGTGTTGATTGATTCAGGTAGCACCCATAATTTTATTCATTGTAAGGTAGCCAAGGAATTAAATTGTTTCCTATACCCAGCACCAGAATCTCAAGTGATGGTTGCAAATGGAGGAACTATAAATTGCTCTGGAAAATGCCATAATATCAAGCTAACCATGGGGGAATATGTATTGACTAGTCCAATGCTTTCCTTTCCTATGGGAGGTGTTGATGTTGTACTAGGAGTACAATGGTTACAATCTTTGGGGACGGTAGCTTTTAATTTTCAAGAACTTTTCTTGAAAAAATTTTCAGAAGGAAAGGAATTCAAATTACGGGGTATTGAAGGGAAGACGAGAAGGATAATAAGCTCTAATTTCATGACAAAGCTTCTAAATAAATAACAACGAGGCGTAATTGCACAATTATGCTCACTAGAAGTTCTGACATCAAAATCATCTATTTCTGCAGATCTCCAACAAGTCTTGGACAATCATTCCAAGGTGTTTGAAACTCCCAAAGGACTCCCACCTATTCATGATCATGATCATGCTATTCATTTGATTCCAGGAAGTATTCCTCCAATCATCAAGCCTTATAGATATCCTTACTTCCAAAAGAGCGAAATTGAACATATGATTGCAGAAATGTTAGAGGCGGGTATAATTAAACCTAGTCAAAGTTCTTTCTCTATTCCTGTAGTATTGATACACAAGAAGGATGGATCATGGCGAATGTTTCCGGATTATAGGGAGCTCAATAAGCTCACCATTAAAGATAAATTTCCCATTCTTGTGATTTATGAATTATTGGATGAATTACATGGAGCAATTTATTTTACCAAGTTGGATCTTCGTTCAGGATATCATCAAATTAGAATGAAGACCGAAGATATTCCAAAAACAACATTTCGAACTCATGAGGGTCATTATGAATTTTTGGTCATGCCTTTTGGCCTTACCAATGCACCTTCTACATTTCAAGGGTAGATGAATTCCATTTTCAAACCCTTCCTTAGAAAATTTGTGCTAGTATTTTTTGATGATATACTAATCTACAACAGGTCTTGGAAGGATCATGTTGAACATGTTGACGAGGTGCTCAAACTATTGTAGGAGAAACAATTATATGCAAAAACATCCAAATGTTTCTTTGGAGTTCAAGAGGTGGAATATCTGGGTCATATTATATCTCACGAGGGTGTTAAAGTAGACCCTAACAAAATTAAAGCCATTAAGGAATGGAAAGTCCCCACGACCATAAAGCAGTTGCGAGGATTTCTCGGGCTAACAAGGTATTATTGCAAGTTTGTTAAGAATTGTGGGAGAATAGCAGCACCTATAACAACATTATTGAAGAAAGATGCATTTTCATGGACTCCTAAAGCAACTAAGGCCTTTGAACATCTTAAAGAGGCAATGTGCCTAGCACCGGTTTTAGCTACGCCAAACTTCACAAAAACCTTTATTGTGTAATTTGATGCCTCAGGAAATGGAATTGCTGCAGTGTTAATGCAGGAAGGAAGACCCATTGCTTTTGAAAGTCGTCCAATCAAAGGAAAGTATTTACAGAAACCTATTTATGAGAAGGAAATGTTAGCAATACTGCATGCACTAAAGAAATGGCGAACTTACCTAATGGGAAGACACTTCAAGTAAAAACTGATCATGATAGTCTTAAACACTTTTTGGAACAAATACTATCTTTAGAAGAGCAGCAAAAATGGGTCACAAAGATGTTGGGTTATGACTTTGAAATAATCTACAAAAAAGGAAAACTTAATGTTGTTGCAGATTCACTCTCAAGAAATAATGAAGAGGTGGAAGCATTGCTTTGTTCCATTTCTATTATCCAACCAGATTGGATAACTGAAGCAAGAGATGAATGGAAGAAGGACAAAAATGTATGGACACTCATTCAAAAGTTGCAGCAAGATCCTATTACATCTGATACATTTAGTTGGAAAAATGATTCCTTATGGTACAAAAATCGCTTATATCTTTGTAATAATTCCCAACTAAAACAAAATATTCTTCTGGAATTGCACACTTCTCCTTTAGGAGGACACTCAAGATTTTTAAAAACTTACCACAGGGTGAAGAAAGAATTTTTTTGGGATGGCCTTAAATCTAAGATTCAAAATTTTTTGGTGGAATGTTTGGTTTACCAGGAGAATAAAGTGGAGACAATTAAGACCCCGGGACTTCTACAACCTTTATCCATTCCAAGTCAACGTTGGGAGGAGATTTCAATGGATTTAATCACAGGTTTACCTAAGTCCAAAGGAAATAATGTCATCATGGTGGTAGTTGATAGACTTACCAAGTATGCACACTTTTGTGCATTATCTCATCCATTTAAAGCAAGTATAGTTGCTACTACATTTATGGACAGAATTCAAAAGCTACATGGAAGCCCAAGGGTTATTTTGAGCGACAGAGATCCCATTTTTACAGGAAATTTTTGGACGGAGGTATTTTCTTGTTTGGGTACTCAATTAGCTCATAGCTCATCTTATCATCCTCAATCTGATGGTCAAACTGAGATAGTAAATAAATTTTTGGAAGGATATCTCCGTTGTTTTGTATCTAATAAACAAACACAATGGGTCAAGTGGTTACCTCTCGCTGAATGGTGTTATAACACTTCCTTCCATACTGCAGCAAAAATGACCCCATTTACGGCACTTTATGGATATCATCCACCATCCATCACATCATCTTTAAGGGAAAATTCGAAGGTTAAAGCAGTGGAATATCACATCGAGCATCAACAAGAAGTTCTCCAACTCTTAAAGGATAACTTGAATTTGGCACAAAATCGAATGAAACAACAGGCAGATCAACATCGCAGCGAGAGAAGTTTTGATGTAGGAGATTAGGTATTTTTACGACTACAACCATACAAACAAATGTCCCTCAAGCAAGCTAAGAAGGATAATAAATTATCTCCAAAGTAATATGGTCCTTACAAGGTGTTGCAAAAGATTGGTACTATGGCATACAAATTGGAGCTTCCTGCTTCTTCGCGAGTACATCCAGTTTTCCATGTTTCATGCTTAAAGAAGGTTATAGGTGAAAATCTTCCAGTTCAAACAATATTTCCAGAACTTGATGAGGAAGAAAAAATCATATTGGAACTTGAAGCGGTCATGGAAACAAGAACTCGATAGCTACGGAATCGATCAATTTCAGAGTATCTCATCAAGTGGAAGAACTTACCCACCGAAGATTCTACATGGGAGGATGAGAATTTTATACAGAAGCACCCAGAGCTACTCAAGCGTTGAGGACAACACTTTTTTGAAGGAGAGGGGCATGTTAGGTCCCTATATTACTAGTATAGTCCCTTATTGTTGTTAGTGTAACCCCCTTATTGTTATTATTGTACCCTTGTAACCCCCATTTTGTTATTTTTGTGCCCTTAAATTATTATTGTTAGGTCGGCTAGGATTACATTATGGCCCACTAGGATTACATTATGGCCCCATGGACTCCTATATATAGAAAGGAGGTTTTGTAAATTGTATCATCCAAGAATTGTTCATTTATGTAATGTATTGGAGGTTTCCCCCTCGAAGTGGCTCATTTCTAAGCAATTGATATCTCTTTTCTTCTATTTTTGGAGCTGGTTACACAACACTTCACTTGCTTCCCTGACTCTTTCTACATCGTTGCTTTAAACTCACAGAACTTTGAGAATGTTTGATCTTTCTTCTACATGAAGAAGATCCAGCATCTGCGAGAATATTCATAAAAAAAATAACATAATATATGTGTTTTTTTGTTGAAGCAACCGAGAATGGTCCACACAGGTCTGTGTGAACTCTCTCTTGGATCACCAAAGAATGGTTATACTTTTCATGAAAGGTGGTCTTCACAAACTTACCCATAGTACATCCCTTGCACTAATCTATCTGTGCAAGTGTACCCATGGGAAGTCCAATAGAAATCTGCTGCAAAATTGTCAGGGCGCCATGGTGAAGATGGCCCAATCGCTTGTGCCATAATTCACCCTCATCCCGGTTCACCGCTTGTTCTTCTTTGCCCACCATTGCAGCGCAGCCATCTACCTCCAGCTTGTATAGATTCTTGACTCGAATACCTATCCTCTTGGTTTTACCCATTGTTTATGTCGCAGGAAAGATTTTTCATCGCTGAAAACAACATCATAACCTTTGTCCTCAAACATTACGACTAAGACCAAGTTCTTCTTTAGACCTGGAACATGCATAACATATTTCAACAGAAATGGTTTACCTAACTCCCTCTCAAAGGTAATGATACCGATTTCGGTCACACTGTATCGTCCATCGTCACCCATCTCTATATGCATTTGGAGATCTTTCTCCTCCAAGTCACTAAAAATCTCCTTATCTCTCGTCATGTGGAAGGAAGCACCACTATCAAGATACCAAACCAATCCCATTGCGCTTGAAACCAAGCATACGATCAAAGAGAAATAAATTTCAAATTGCGAGGTAAGGGCCTCACCAAGTGCAACTCCAGCAGCCTTCTTGTTCTTCTTTTTTTGTGGGCAGTTAGTGGCGAGATGCCCATGTTCATGACAGTGAAAACACTTCACCTTGGAAAAATCTAGCTTCTTACCTTTAGCCTCGATTTTTTTGTGGAATTTATTCCCCTTCCCATTCCTTTCTTTGGCAGCCAAAGCACAATCCTCTTCATCATCATGCTTTGATGAAGGGCCATCCCTGGTGTTCCACATGAACTCCTCCTGCACTACTGACCACAGTCGTTCCCAATCTTGCAGTTTTTCCCGTCCATTGATAGAGTCTTGATAATTGTGCCAAATCTTAGGAAGTCCCAAGAGAGCCAAGGTCACCAAATCATCATCGGCAACCATGATTCCCACACTCCCCAGTTCATCTCAACATTGGACAAACTTTGTGAGATACTTAGGAATATTGTCACCCTTCTCCATTGTGATTTTTCTGAGTTTATCCTTCAGTGCCAATTTCCTATGTTCGCTACTGCTTTGGAAAAGATATGTCAAAGCCTTCCACATTGTAAATGGAGTGTCTTTCCCATGAAGGCTTGAGACAATATGGTCTCTCACAACTTCCAACAGAATCCTTCTCGTCTTCACTACTTTCTTTTGCCATGCGTCAAGTAATGCAACATTCGTCAAAGTGGGCTTAGGAACATCACTGTCGATGAATTCATTCAAGCCATTATCTTCAAGCATTGCCTCCATCCTATCCTTCCATGCAATGTAGTTTGAGCTTCCCTCGAGTGCATACTCTAACCGCAAACCATTAAAATCCATTTCGATGTTTACTCAACTGTCACACCAAGAAATTCTTGCAGCAAATTCGAATTTTTTCCACCAACAAAACTCAACTACTACTTCAATATTGCAATCTTATTTTCTCTGATACCATGTAGATATTTTTAATACAATTATGTATTTTCGGATTCTCCTGATCTAACAATTTTATTTACTGTTAAATACAGAATCCTTCTACTTAAATCTTTGCAGAAATTTAATTGCCAATTGCAAACACATGAAGAAAAATAAATCACACATAACACAGAAGTTTTTACCGGGAAAGCATAAAGCTAAAAACCCCACTATCATATATTATGTATAACATCGATCATGAAACAATCTCATACAAAACTCTACTCCAAGAGCTCTCAGTACAATATACAATCATCTCACACTGTCATACAAAAATTGGCATAAACATGCACCAATTTACTGTCTCCTGACAGCCTGCCTCCACTGTGCAATCCCTAAATGCATTCGATATTTCCTTGCCTTGACTACGCAATCCTCATTGGAATATCCAATGTGTGTTTAGTTGCATTTAATGCACCACTATAGTATAGTCAACCAAGCCCTTTCACCTATCTCTCAACTGGGTCTCCACTGGATCTGACATGCATGTAGTTAACAGTAGTATTTCTTCAGTTTCATGTGAGATCACTCCATGTGAATTAATGTAATATTTAACTCACTGATCTTTCACTAGCGTATCTTTAGGTACAGCTAGTTACAACTAGCACAACTGAGTTTAACTCACTTAACTGAGTTAAACTAAATAACAACTCACATAACTATACATCCAACTCTGTTACAACTTTGTATCACTAAGTTACAACGAAGTCCACTCTGCATGTCCCGCCAACCAACCTTAGAACTCGTAATTCCTTCAGTCAAATGGTTTGCCACATTAGTTAACTGAAATCAAGTGCTTCAAGAGAATAGATTATTATTTATTGTCTAATTATTATTAAGGGCTAATAATAATTGATATCCGATCTATTTTTAGAGATGCGATCTATAAATAGACTTCGCCCATGCATCTATAAATAAAATTTTTTCAACCATATATAAATATACTCTTGCTATAAATAGAATATGCTCACCATTCTAAAAATAGACATACACCTAAAAATAGCCTGTGGGCCCCACCTAGTGTAGGTGCTTAATTTTCACTAGGATCATCATCTTTTTGAATCTCAAGACCCATAACTCTATCTCTCTCTTCATCTATGTTACTATATCCCTCCCTTTATCCTTCTCTCCCCCCTTCTCTCCATCTCTCCTTCTATGTCTCTTTATCTCACCCCTAAACATACACTCTCTCTCTCCATCTCTTCCTTGTCACTCCCTCCCTCTCCACTTCTCACTCTTTATGTCTTTCTTCTTCCATCCTTCTATCCCCCTCCAACTCCATCTCTCTATCCCTCCCTCTCTCCTCCTATCATCCTTCCTCTCTCTCCTTTTCTCTCCTACCTCCCTCTCTCTTCCCCCTTTCTTGTCTCTCTATCTCTCTCTCTATCCTCTAATCCTCTATCCTTCTCCCTCCCTCTCTCCTCCTCTCTCTCACAGCTCCAACTTTATGTTTCCCTCTCCCTCTATTACCCTTCTCTAACTCTCTCACTCCTCTCCCTCTCTCTCTCTTCATTCCTCCTCTCCCCTCTCCTTTAGTTTATCTCCATATCTCCCTTGTCACTCCCCCTATTTCTCCACCTCTATCATATATCGTTGTTCTTCCCTCCCATATACATCTAGAGTTGATATATATATATATATAACAAATTTAATATTGTATTAATCCAAAGTTATTAAATTTAATAATATTAATATTATATTTAATAATAATAATAATATTAGGTTAATAATAATTTGTTTTGCATGGTATTAATAATAAATTGGTCCATGGTATTTGGACCATAGGCTTGGTATATAATTAAATGTTGATTTATAATCTTATTTGATATATTTTTATTTATTTACCTTACCTCTTTATACCTTTTTGATATTTATTTATCTACCATACGTTTTTTATAAATATGGTATAGTGGTATTAATAAAAATTTGTCCCATTGTATTTGGCCCATAGACTTCACCTAAATAAAACTTATTTTTTGAGTTTTTGTAAATATAAAGAGGGTTATGGAGTAAATATAAAAATAGCTTTTATTTATTTACCATACCTCTAATTTATTTATATTTTTATTTATTTACCATACCTTTGTGGTAAGTATAAAAAGATGTTTTATTTATTTACCATACCTATAATTTATTTATATTTTTATTTATTTACCACATCTCTTTTTTTAGTGTTCTTAAACCTCTTCATATTTTTTTTTTCACGAGGGGAAAGCTCACGGGAAACCCGGGCCTACTTCCCCAGAATTTCTGGATGGTACGCGCGGTAAACCGTTCGGCAACCTCTTCATATTTTAAATCTATATTGTTTAAATTTATTTTTAATGAATTTTTAATTGTTTATTTATATTGTTATGTAAGTTTTTATTTAATCCGACATTATTTAGATTTTAATTTTTTTTATTTATTTTAGTTTTTTTTTTTTTTTTTGGGCCGACATTAGTGAAAATTCATTCACAGAGGCCCACTTACACATCTCCCCTTAAGTGACTGTAAACATTTAAATCCTAAGTGATTGTAAACATTAAAATGTTGGGTAATTGATATTAAAAAGTTAAAAGTAATTAAAAAAACAAAATTCAATTTGTTATATTTTGATTTTTTTATTAGCTCGTGAATAAGATTTGTTACAATACCATGGTTTAACCAATACTACAAGCCTAAAAACCTTAACTTATTTCACAATCAAATATTTTATATCAATATGAAAAGATTCTTAACCATGGATATTTACCCCACTTTATTGTGGATATTATTAACTTGTAAATAGGGTTTGTTACAATACCATGTGCCAATACCATGACTTATCAATACCAAATGCCCAAAAAACATAACTTAATTCACAATCAAAATATTTTATAACAATATGATAACATCCTTAACCATGGATATTCACCCCCTCTTTATCATGGATATTATTAACTTGTAAATAGGCTTTGTTACAATACCATGGGTCAATACCATAGCTTATCAATACCATATGCCCCAAAAAAACATTACTTATTTCACCAAAATATTTTATAACAATATGACAAAATTCTTAACCATGGATATTCACCCCACTTTGCCATTGATATTATGAACTTGTGAATAGGCTTTGTTACAATACCATGGACCAATACCATGGATTATCAATACTCCATGCCCAAAATCATACCTTATTTCACAATCAAAATATTTTATAACCATAAGCCAATATTCTTGATGATGGATATTCACCCCCACTTTACCATGGATAATATTAAATAGTAAATAGGTTTTTTAACAATACCATGGGCCAATCATGGGTGATCAATACCACATGCCCAAAAACCATAACTTATTTCATGATCAAAATATTTTATTTTAATTTAATTTTATACTATTTTTTTAATTAAATCCTAAAAGAAAAATGTTATAATTACTTTTGAGACTACTAAAAAATTCTCGTAGAAATTAAATACATGTTAGATTATAATTACTTTTGAGATATATCTAAACCATCTAACCTGAGGACTACTAAAAATATTCCCATAGAAATCAAATAATTTTTTTAATAAAATTAAAATGTGAATACTTTCATAGATAAAGATGTGAAATTTATATAACATAAATAATACAATTAAGAACCAACATAGATCCATCTCAAATAAATATCAAAGCAAACAAAGTGACTAACAATAATACAAGATAGTGCATGATTCTTTTAAGTTTTTCATTATTGAATTTTCTTTCGCCTGATTGATCCAAAATACAGGTTTAACATTTTACAACCAATTGAGTTTTTTTTTTCAATTTAGACACTTTCTTAAAAAATATACAACTGGATGAAATTTAAGAGAGTGGGGTGGAGAGAGAGAGAGAGAGAGAGAGTGAAGGGAGGGAGGGAGATAAGGAGAGAGGGGGAGAGAGAGGGAGGAAAGAAAAAAATTCATACAGAGATAGAGTTGGAGATAGAGAGTGAGTGACAAGGGAGATATGGAAAGAGAGTGAGGGAGAGAGGAGAGGAGGGAAGAGAGATAAGAGGAGTTGAGAGAGATAGGGAGAGAAGGGGAAGTGAGAGAGACAGAGACACATAGATGGATGGGAGAGAGAGAAGAAGAGAGGGAGATAATGATAGAGTTGGAGGGAATGGAGAGAAAGAGAGAGATATTGGGGGGGAGGGAGACAGAGGGAGGTGGGAGAGAAAGGGAGAGAGAGGAAGGAAGAGATAGAGAAGGAGAGAGAGAGGGAGAGTTGGAGTTGGATGGGAAGAGAGAGGGAAAGAAGAAGAAATACATATAGCTATAAAGGTGGAGAGAGAGAGGGAGTGTCAAGTGAGAGATGGAGAGAGAGTGATCGAGAGAGGAGAGCAGGAGGGAAGAGAGAGAGAGGGAGAGAAAGATGGAGGGAGAGAGATATAGATAGATATGGAGATAGAGTGTGTATGTTTGAGGGATGAGATAGAGAGAGGGAATAAGAAAGAGAAACATAGATACAAATGTAAATATTATATAACCATCCTAGATCCATCTTAATCCCTCATCTATCAAGCATCAAGAGGGGTAAAATCTCTTGAGGTGTAAACCTTTCCTCAATTTTTACACTCAAAAAAGAGGTTTGCGCCCCAAGATATTTTATCCCTCTCGACGCTTGCTAGATCTGGGCTTAAGATGGATCTAGGCTGGTTATATTATTGTTGTTGTCTAGACCCTTTAACTGTAATTGTACTCTTTCTCTCCTATATATATACTAAGAACTAGTTTTAGAATCATTTCATCTCATTCTTGTACATTTGTTCTATAATAAAATGAGGCTTCCCCCTCAAAGTTTTGAACTTATTCTCTTTCTATTTTCAATATTTTTTGGTATTTTTTTCCTAACATATTAGAAAGGGGCAAGGAAGATGTTTGTATAATGAGACTTAATAACGAATCATCTAAGGAAGGAAAGGTTTATTGTGATAACATATAACAAAATAACATATAAGAAGATAATACCATGTAAAATCCTTATAAATATTACTAATAATGCATGTATAAATTGGATTTTCCTGATGATTTATACATTTCAATATTTTTAATATCATAGATATTTGTAAGTGTTATGAAGAAGTTAAAGAAACAAAAGTAGTTGAGAAAGAACCAATGGTAGATTGGCAAAAACTTATTCCAATGAATAAGATAGAGGAAATTGAGGTGGTATCGGTATAAAGGGTTTGTGAGATGACGAGTAAGGAGTATAAATAATACCTAATTAAGAGAAAAGACTGAGCTTCAAAATATGTAACAAGGATTTCTAAGGAATAAATTCATTGACTTGGATAACATTCTATGTTTGGTAAGTTTTCAATCCATCCCTCATAAATAAGATGCTCATGAAAAATTTCAACTAGGGCACTTTCATGTAGGAGCATCCCTAGATAAGTAAGTTATGTTACATACATTTTAAATTGATGGATAGGTATGTATGTCTTAAAAGAGCTTGGAGTTCAAATTTAAGGTCTTGAGAATTCCTACTTTTCCCTAGGCATGCATTCTAGTGCTTTAGGTAGAGATCTTGAAAAGTTGGAATAAGGGTAAATTTTCATTCAAGTATAATAGGATTTAAGAATGGATTTGGGATAGGACATGAAATGGATTTTTAGTGAATTGATCAAGCATTCACTAAATAAATTTACAAGATTTGGCGTGGGTCATTATCCTATCATTATTGTGTGTTTTAGTGTTGATTATGTGCATTTGACCAACTAATGAAAATTAACTAAGTTGACATTTTGGTAGACTTATATCTCTGAGCTAGTGATAGTTTGGGGAATTATGGCAAGGCATGGGTTTTATTAACAAATTGGCTAAGTCTAGCCTAGTATATTTTTTTTTCCAAAATGAATTGTTTTGAAAAGGTTCACATGCATTTTAATAAAGTTCTTGAGGACTATGTGTTGTGAAGAAATTTGTTTGGAAAATTTTACACAAGAGTAGGATTTAGCCTACATTGGAAAATTTTGAAATGGTAGGAAGGTGGAAAATGGAAAAAAAATTGTCCTCCAAGGTAAATAATCCAATTTGGACTTGAATTCGAGTCCAAATGTGCATTTTTGTGAACCCAAATAAAAATTGGAAATTTGGTACAAGTGTAAAACTTGGTAAATCAATGACTTGTAGAAGAAGGGTGGGTTTCAAAGTATAGAATATGTATTTTGTGGAGGAGATAGAGTACTTAAACCTCATGTCCTTTATTTTCATAATAGATCATGGAATCCCACTCAATTTGTATTTGCTTGAGCATACTTGGACAAGAGTGATAACATTTGATAAAAAAAATCAATCAAATGGTAATTGTGTGCATTTTGGGGCACCAAAGAAGTTATGAAGAATGGAAGACTTGGAACCCAAACTATGTGAAGAATCATCTCTAGGATCATTTGGTGTTAATCATGTGAATGTAATATGAACCAATGAAGGAAGTTGGATTAGATGATGAAACCATAAATGATTGAAATTCCAAATATATCAAACTCCATATATTTTTGCATATAAGATCTATTATGGAGAAAATAAAATCATCTTTGGCTCTTTAAGGATTTAGGTTTTGGCCTTTTGGGTATCCAAATTGATTCTTATTTTTATTTATTTCTTTATATAGGCATTCAGATTGATAGAATAAACACTTAATTTGTTAATTCTTTCTATGGAATTGAATTTAATTTATTATGTTTGTCATTTTGTTATTGCTGAGTATTTTTATTTGTTGTGGTTATCAAACCCTATATCACACAATCTCTTTATTGTCTTCTATTGTGTTAGGTCTGAAATAGCTAATATTTTATTTTATGAATATTCTTCTTCAAGTACCATTTTTAGTCCATGATCATAACAAAATTAAACATTATTTTTGTAGAAATTGATCAATGGTCTGATACCATGTAGAAAATATATCCACAAGATTCAATATGATCTTATAAATTACTAAAACAAGATACCGAATCCTTCCTACAATTTGCGAAAACAAAACATGATCGCACAATCACATATAAGCAAGAGAAATAAATTATCAATCACACAACTCACGATGTATCTAGGGAAATAAATTGCTCAAAACCCCTCTATCTATATTGTGTATTAATTCAAGGAATCATGAAACAATACAATGTTTAATCTCCCATGAGATTCTCCAACACTCTTCCAATTGTCTCCCACTGATTTAGGAAAAATCGGTCTAGTACTTAGCCAATTCTCAACCTTACTTCAACCTACCTTGATCACGCTATTCCTAGGGAATTAAATCCCTATTAAATAGGAAAATCAACCTTCCTTGATTTCGCAATCCATCATGGC
The DNA here is from genome assembly GCA_034641835.2 of Pinus albicaulis. Lineage (NCBI taxonomy): Eukaryota > Viridiplantae > Streptophyta > Pinopsida > Pinales > Pinaceae > Pinus > Pinus albicaulis. The sequence goes on along the minus strand of CM076572.1, from coordinate 1,098,015,501 downwards.
ATCCAAATGACTTTATAATTTCATATGGGAAATTTTCTATAAACAAAAAAGGATAGTTATGTTCCCTTTAACCTCTATCTCAACTGGGTCTTCCTCAGAACTGACATGCATACAAATATTAATAGTGATTTATCATTCATCTGATTGATCACTCATTGTGAATTAAGCATAATTTAATTCACTAGATCTCTCACTAGCTCATCACTCAGTTAGAACTAGTTAAACTGATGTTAACTCAATTAATTGAGTTAAATAATTCACACCTGCACCCCATTAATGCATCAACTACAACTGGACCCCCAAAATATTATAATCCCTCTACATGCCTCATCTTAGACGCTCAACTCAAATTTCTTGAGCTAACTCAGTCATCACGACTTAGTTAATTGATACAAGTTGTTATGATATGAAATTAAAATTTATTGTCCACTTTATTTAAGGGAAAAATAAATTAGACGCCCCACATTCCTCACTCCTGGTGCATCAAAATTCCTCACCAGTGTGGGTGATTTTTTTTTCCTTTATTGTTGCCAATTTAATTGTTTCTTGTTGCAAATTTCAACACTTCCTCTCAACAATAAAGGAATTCAATCTATCTTGATCCGGTACCTTTGGAATGTCTTGCATGCAACAATTCTCTAGTGTTGTTTGCACCTGCAACTCCTGAAATTGAATAGCCTCCAAACAATTGAATCAGTATAATGCATCTGTCATCATAGTATTTTGATTGTTGCTAGCTACTGCACCTGTCTACTAGACTCTCTGCATTGCTGCTAACATCTGCATTCGTGCCCTTTGCACTGCTGCCAACTCTTATCTACGCTCCAGTACCCGACATATGTCACTCTGATTTGTGTCTTCTTGACATCTGACTGCATCAATCCAATCGATCCTTCCTGTAACTGTTTTATTGTGGGCTCCTCGTAGCTAGGTTTGATCCATGAGGCATGCCATCTCAATGGACCCTGCCCAGATTTCTTCTTGGGATTATATCTGCACATTGCCCCACCTCTCACCTGGAGGTATAGCTGCATGTACTCCCTCTACCCATCTGGCTCAAAAATTCCCCCTCCTGGAGGTCTCTTCTTGAGTAGAATCTTCCACTCAATCTCCTCTCTGCTTCTCTAATTGTGGCTGCTCCACAACCTTCTGAGACTGCTTTTGAGGCTTCATGTTGAGATATAGTTTCTCCCTCTCAACCACCAAGTCATTAATCACTGATTTTCTCCTCAAATATTTTCATGCATCCTCGACCTTGAGAGCATACAGGTTCTTGACTCTTACACCGATCAGTTTCACTTGTCCCATGGCGATGTGTCTAAGGAACACCTTTCCTTTTCTAAATATGACATCATAGCCATGGTCTTCCAATACCGCTATAGAGACAATATTCTTCCTTAGCCATGGAACATACAAAAAATCTGTCAGTCTGAGAGGGGAGCCAGACTCCCTTTGAAAGGCAACTCTACCTATTTCGGTCACGATATACCTCTCGTCATCTTCAAACTCTATGTTATTTTGGAGGTCCTTCTCCTCCAAGTCACTGAAGAGATCCCTATTCCCCGTCATATGGAATGAGGCCTCGTTGTCTAGATACAACATGCATCCCATTATAGTGTTGACCATGTGTTATCACAAAATTAGACCTGATAGGCTGCTAATCAAATCAATATCATGTAACTATTTGTTGTCCTCTACAACAACCTCCCATTTCATATAATTTTTATTCGCAACAGTAAAAAACACAATCAGTTTATCTATATAGGAAGTCAGAGCATCAAAGATGAATTTTGAGTAACATAAACAAACACTACTACCATAGGATAGTAATAAGATGCAATTAGAACAAGAACACACTAGAACTCTTTATGAATCTCAAATTGGCTAAGTAGAAAACTCTATATTACGCTAAGAACTAGTCACTTACAATAAACACAGTCTCTTGCTAAAAATGTCCAAACCAATGCATATTCAACTTCTTGATCTTTTATAGATCATTTACAACATAAGATAACCTTATCTACAACTAGATACATCGAACTCTTGACTCTTGACACCTTGCCTAACCATATGACATGGTATTTATTACAAAAGGACAGCTAATCCACTAAACAGTGCTATTACAAATAGGATTCAAACTCTTAATCACCTACCTATAACAACCTTATCTTAATTAGATTACATTATTTGCCAAATGTATTAACACCTGGTCGAATCTAGATGATTGGCACCAAATCTTAATGATCATAATGCTGACCTCCATCAAAGTAGGAAACAATCCCCTATTTTCTAGGCATAGGGTCCTTTGCACTCTTGAGACACTCTGACCATCATAAACTCATCATTTCGAGATTATTTGCTATTATAAATTGAAGTAACACTTGCCCAAAATCCTCCCTAATTTCCAGCTGTCCAAAACCATCATCAAACTGTTCAAATGAGTTGAAATAGACCTGCGCTACAAAAACAACACAGTTTCGTAGCGCTTTTCATAGCGCAACTTTTTTACCTTTTTTCCTTCAAAATTTTGATTTATTTCCTCTAGGATTATCTTCATTATCATTTAATACATCCTCCCTGGAAATTTCAAGTCATAATTCATACTTTTGCCCTTCAAAAATTTATGAGAAAGAATGAAAAAAGCTGCTATAGCAGATTCGTAGCGCTTTTCACTCTTTTTACGCTATTTGCGCTATGAAACTGCCGAGTGAGCAATTTTGTCCAATTTTTTTCAAAATGAAAACTATAAATGTGCCAAAACTCAAAATAACATTGGTTTCATCAAATCAAAAATTCATATGAACTGAAAGACACAATTTTCATGAGGTTCCTTCTTAATTTTCATTTGATTTAGCTTTTGACTTTTTAATGATTGTCATTCTGCACCTTTGTTCTTTAACTCGTCTTGAGTCAATTTCAGTTGCTGCTCCAAGTCCTCCACTTGATTTCTAAGTCTTCTATTATTGGCTCTCAAGTGAGTATTGATTACTCTAACAAATTTAGCTTCCTTGATGGCTGGAACTGTCCATGTGAAAAACTGTTCTGCACTGCTTGGGGTTTCAGACCTAGAACCAGTTTGACCTTCCCATAGTGCCTTCATTATTTTGAACTCTGCTTTCTCAATACTATGCTTTCTAGCCCTCTTTCTCATCACAGAAATTTCTTGGTTTTCTAACCTCAATTTCTCCTCAAGATGTTTAAACTCTGTTTTCTTTGTCACTTCTTCTTCTCTCTCTTTTGTTCTACTGGCTGTAGGCTTCTCTGCAGGTGTTGAGAGATCAACCACTTCTTCAAGAGCTTTAGCTATTTTAATATTTTATTGAAATTCCTTGCTGCCTTCCTTAAGTTTCTTAGCATGCCTAGTTAAAGGCTTTCTAGCTTGAAAGATAAAGGCTACATTTTCACCCTCAAACTCAAGCTTCTTTACAGACTTAGCTTTTTTCTGTTTGTGCTCATCTTCTCCAATGAAGTCAGCTTGCACAATGGGTGTCTCCTTTATGTCAATTGCATGCAGTATGTCATCTAAGTTTCCCTTTATCACTGGGCTGTCCTCTGTATCTATAGCAATTATTTTTCCCTTTAATGCCACTGCTTAGCTTCTTGTCACTCTTTTGATTTCTTGCTTGCTGACAACTTGTTTCTGTTTTGCCTCTTTGACACTTTTTGACTTCTGTTTTGTAGGTGATGGAGTTGATGTGTCAATCATTGTTGTCTGCTCTATCCTTTTCTCAACTTGTTTCCTTGGCTTCAGTTTTACAAATTCCTTTGGTTTTGCCACCACAGGTTGACTAGACTCTGCTGGTGGTGGTGATGGAGTTCCTTTATTTTTAGCGTTTCTAACATGAGTTAATGCTTCCAATTCAAAACCTTTTATAAACAAAAAGGATGACCAGTCCCTGCCTATCTTCTGAAGCTCATTCAAAATCAACAAATCCATCAAACCATGATGAAACAAAGATGTTTCACAACCTTCTAATTTGGCTTGTACTTTATTAGCCATTTTAGAAAGACTCCTATGCAGGTAAAAGGGAAAATCAAGTGAAATTTTACCTGTGAAATGCAGAAGCAACTTGAAATGATATGTGTAGACCTTATGATACCTACCTTCACATGTAAAATATCTCTGGATGTTGAGCAACAGCTTTGCATAAGTGTCTTTGATACAGCCTCTAGGGATAGCGTTATTGAGGTCCATATCTGCATACTCAGGTTTCATGAGTTCCTTGCATGGCTCCATATCAAATTTGAAACTTTTGAACCAAGTTTCTTGTCCCCTTGGTATTTTTGTCACAGCAGCAATAATTTCTGGTGTAATTGGCACACTTAGCATCCCAACCTTGGTAGTTGTTCCATTGAAGTGCAAGGAAAATTCTTTAGACACCTGTGTATGGCAACCCTGCAGCTTTTCACAAAACCGAAGACAACCTACTCCGCTGAATGCCTCCATCATTGCTAGGTCTTCAACAATGGCCTTCATATTTTCAGGCTTATATCTTAAATAATGTCCCCCTGTGTGAACTTTCTTTTCCTCTGCCATGCTTCTAAAAAAAACCTGTCAGTTTCACTTGAATATATGAAACAACCTCGCTTGATTAGGATATATCTACCTCGCTTGAGTATATGAAACAACCTCACTTGATTAGGATGAAGATAACCTTTGTATGGAACAACCACAGGTTTGGCTTGACTATTTCAGAGCTCAGACACTCGTATGGAGGCAAATGAAACGAGAATGACTAAATTAGGCAAGATTTTGAAATTGAAATGTCATCTCATAAATGAATGATGCCTCATTCATACCCTATCATGACAATGATGACTACAAGATGGGTAAGTACATTGAATCTCATCACTAACTGACTCATCATACCACTAACCTATCATTTCCCAACGGATTCTAACAAATTTCAGCTTGAATGACAAGACAGTTAAGAAACCGCGCTTTCGTAGCGCCGACAGTGTATTTTTCACAGTTTGCACTACGAAACTATTAGCGCTTTCGTAGCGCAAATCAACTTTTTTGAACTAGTGGTGCTACGAAAATGTGGATTCTTGGCTAATTGTAGAGTTTTGACCTAAAACTTTATGGAATGACTCCTAAATGGAAATTATGGATTTTTGACAACGAATGAACCTTTGAAAGACTTTATTTGAACCTAATGATGACCTTTGAACTTATAAAAATCTAACCTACCCTTAACCAGATCCTAAATTGACTTTTAAACTTAATTTGAACCATGACCAAAAATAAACATGACACAATGATGTTTTGAAAATTTTTGGGTGATAACAGCTTTGATGGTGGCAATGCTCCTTGATGATAGAAAGATGTCTCACGAGGGTAGAATGAGAAAATGATTTGCTCCTTTGGTCTTCTTATAGGCTGAAAAGTCGATTTTCTCTTAGGTGGTGATGTGGCCCCACCTTGACTTTTCACAAATTGACTTTATTGCTTGCGTATTGTAGTTTTCAAACCTTATTACACACATTTAAATATTAAAAAAGATCAAATGCTTTTTAGAGATCATAATAGAACACTTTTCCCTATTGCTTCTCCCTCTAATGGTGACTTTGATGATGACATGCTATTTACATGATGTTTGACAATATGACCTAATGATGACACTATATGGAAAGATAAGCAGAATGATGACAAGATGACCAAGACACTCTTTTAAAGAATAATGACTTGACGATGACAATGTTTATTGACCATGAGAATGAGAGTAGTAACGACCTAGGTATACTAACCAGTGATCAAATTTTTATTTGAAATTCACTTGAAACTATAAAATTTGACCTAGGACCCTATCAACCATTATGAAAGAGAACAATTTGATCATCGGTGACTGACAGGACTTACAGACACTAACACCCCTCTCCTTCAAAAAAGTGATGTCCTCAATGCTTGAGTAGTTTTGGATGCTTCTATATAAAATTCCCATCCTCCCATGGGGAATCTTTACTGGGTAAGTTCACTTAATGAGATACTCTGAAATTAATCGTTAGCGTAACTATCAGGTTCTTGTTTTCATGACTGCTTCAAGCTCAAATATGATTTTTCCTTCTTCGTCAATTTCTGGCAACATTGTTTGAACTGGGAGCTTGCCACACCAATAACTTTCGTTAAGCAAGAAACATGGAAAACTAGGTGTACTCGGGTAGATGCAGGAAACTCCAATTTGTATGCCATAGTACCAATATTTTGCAACACCTTGTAAGGACCATAATACTTGGGTGATAATTTATTATCTTTCTTAGCTTTCTTGAGGGACATTTGTTTGTATGGTTGTAGCCGTAAAAATACCCAGTCACTTATATCAAATATTCTTTCACTGTGATGTTGATCTACTGTCTGTTTCATTTGATTCTGTGCCAAAGTGAGATTATTCTTTAAGAGTTGGATAATGTGTTTTTGATGCTCGATGTGATCTTCTACTGCTTGAACCTTAGAATTTTCTATTAAATATGATGTGATAGATGATGAATGATATCCATAAATTGCCATAAATGTGGCCATTTTTGTTGCAGTATGGAAGAAATTGTTATACCACCATTCAACTAGAGGTAACCACTTGATCCATTGTGTTTGTTTATCATATACAAAGAAACTAAGATATATTTCCAAACATTTTTACACTATCTCAGTTTGCCCATCAGATTGAGGATGATAAGACGATCTATGAGCTAATTGAGTACCAAGACAAGAAAATAGTTTCGTCCAAAATTTTCCAGTGAAAATGGGATCTCTATCACTTAAAATAATCTTTGGGTTTCCATGTAGATTTTGAATTGTTTCCATAAATGCAATAGCAACTGTGATGGCTTCAAAAGGAGGAAATAATGCACAAAAGTGTGCATACTTTGTAATTCTATCAAATACCACCATGATGAAACTATTTCCTTTAAACTTCGGTAAACCTGTGATAAAATCCATTGAGATCTCTTCCCAACACTGACTTGGAATGGATAAAGGTTGTAACACACCCGTGGTCTCAATTGTCTCAACTTTATGTCGGCCAACCAAGCATTCTGCCACAAACTTATGAATATCATATTTAAGGCCATCCCAAAAAAAATTCCTTCTTGACCCTATGGTAAGTTTTAAAAAATCTTGAGTGCCCTCCTAAGGGGGAGGCATGCAATTCCAAAAGAATATTTTACTTGAGTTGAGAATTCTTACAAAGATGTAAACAATCTTTATACCATAATGAATCATTTTTCCATCTAAATGTATAAGATGTATTGGGATCTTGTTGTAACTTTTGAATGAGTGTCCACACCTCTTCATCAATTTTCCATTCATCCATTGCTTTGGTTATCCAGTCAAGTTGGATAATAGAAATGGCACAAAGAAATGCTTCCACATTCTCATCCTTTATTGAGAGTGCATCTGCAACAACATTTTGCCTCCATTTTTTGTAGATGATTTCAAACTCATAACCCAACATCTTTGTAACCCATTATTGTTGCTCTTTTGTAGATGATATTTCTTCCAAAAAGTATTTAAAACTATCATGATATGTTTTTACCTTGAAGTGCCTTCCCATTTGGTAAGGTCGTCATTGCTTTAGTGCATGTAATATTGCTAACATTTCCTTCTCATAAATAGGTTCATGTAAATACTTTCCTTTGATTGGACGATTTTCAAAAGAAATGGGTTTTCTTTCTTGCATTAAAATAACACCAATTCCATTTCCTCAGGAATCACATTCCACAATAAAGGTTATTGTGAAGTTTGATGTAGCTAAGACTCGTGCTTGGCATATTCCTCTTTAAGATGTTCAAAGGCCTTAGTTGTTTCTGGAGTCCAAGAAAATGCATATATATTCAGTAATGTTGTTAGAGGTGCTGATATTCTCCCATAATTCTTTAAAAAATTGTGATAATATCCTGTCAACCCGAGAAATCCTCGAAGATGCTTTATGGTGCAGGGATTTTCCATTCCTTGATGGATTTAATTTTTTTAGGGTATACCTTAACATCCTAATGAGATAGAATATGATCCAAATATTCCACCTCTTGTACTCCAAAGAAACATTTGGAGTCTTTTTTTTTTAAGATAATTTATTATCCTCTAATAGTTTGAGCCCTTGTCAACATGTTGAACATGATGCTTCCAAGACTTGTTGTAGATTAGTATATCCTCAAAAATACTAACACAAATTATCTAAAGAAGGGTTTGAAAATGGAATTCAAACCTTGAAATGTGGAAGGTGCATTAGTAAGGCCACAAAAGGAATGACCAAAAATTCATAATGACCCTCATGAGTTCGGAATGTTGTTTTCAGAATGTCTTTATTCTTCATTCTAATTTGATGACATCTTGAACGAAGATCCATCTTGGTGAAGTAAATTGATCGATGTAATTCATCCAAAAATTCATGAATGACGGAAATGGAAAATTTATATTTAATAGTGAGCTTGTTAAGCTTCCTATAATATGGACACATACGCCATGATCCATCCTTCTTTTACACCAATACTAGTGGAGTAGAGAAAGAACTTTGACTAGGTTGAATTATACGAGCCTTTAGCAATTTTGCAACCATACGTTCAATTTCACTCTTTTGGGTATAGGGATATATGTAAGGTCTAATGTTTGGAGGAACACTTCCTGTAATAAAATGAATAGCATGATCATGATTACGAATAGGTGGGAGGTATTTGGGCATCTCAAATACCTTGGAATGATTGTTCAAGGCTTTTTGGAGATTTAGAGAAATAAAATATTTCGATGTTTGAACCTCTAGTGAGCATAGTTTTGCAATTATGCCATGTTTTTCTTTATTAAGAAGCTTTGTCATGCCATTAGACATGATTATATTTCATTGTTTCCCTGTGATACCCTTTAATTCAAATTCCTTTTCTTACTAAAAAAAATTCAAGAAAAGTTCGTGAAAATTAAAAGATGTCGTTCCCAAAGATTGTAACCATTGGACTCCTAGCACAACATCAACACCACCCATTGGAATGGAAGACATTGGACTATTCAATACAAATTCCCCCATGGTTAGCTTGAAATTATGACACTTTACAGAGTAATTTATAGTTCCTCTATTTGCAACCATCACTTGACACTTTGGTGCTGAATCTAAGAAGCAATTCAATTCCTTGGTTATCTTAAAATGAATAAAATTATGGGTACTACTTGAATCAATCAACACTATTACCTTTTTCTTCTTGATATACCTTTTATCTTAAGATTTTGAGGAGTGGTAATTCCTTCCAATCCATTACAAGATATGGTCGAATTCATTTCTTCTATCTCTGGGTTGGTTCCTAGTGTATATCCTTCTCTTTTGATGCTTCGGTCTTTTTCTTGCTCCTCTTCACAATCTATGTAGAATAATTTCTTCTCAGCAAATTTATGACCTTTAGTGTATTTTCTATCACAACTGTAACAAAGCCCTTTTTCTCTTTTTTCCTCCAATTTTTGTGGAGTCAACCTTGTAGGTTGTGGAAGCCTAGGAGAAACAACACTTCCATCTTTATAGTTGTGAGTGGTAGACTTCCTTGTTGCCATAATTTTGCTTTCAATTTTTCTTGCCACCCTGAATGCCTTCTCCAATGAATTGGGTTCTCAAAGGTGAACCTCATGTTGGATGTTATCCTTCAAAGTCCCTATGAAGACATTAATCCTATGCTCCTTTGGAATATCAGTTACCCTGATATTCAATTTTTGGAAGTCTTCAATGTGCTCCACCATTGAACCCTTTTGTTTGTGATTTATCAATTGGCCAAAGAAGGTGTTTCTCTTTATATTCTCATAATGTGATATAATTTCATCCGTAAAAATTTATCAAGTGACAAGTGGTTTACGAGAACAAAGCCATCATTACCATACAAATTGATTGGGTTCTAAAGATAAAGATGCAATGTGTACCTTCTGTGTGTGTGTTTCACATCATGGAGATCAAAATATTGCTCCATCTGTAGTATCCATGTTACCGAGTCCTTGCCATCAAACCGTTACTCATATCGATATTTGGAAGGCCTAAAACCCAACATTGGAGTCTCTAAAATCATAATTTATATTTCTTTTGTTCTCCTCATGAGTTTCATGTAATACCTTTTTGCCATTAGGAAGAATTTGTTGTAGTAACTTTGTCAAAATTTCCTTCAAACCTTCCATGTCTTATTTTATTTTTGTTTTAAAACCATTTATGCCACCTTTTATTTCTCCTTTTAAACCATCCATGTCACCTCTTAAGCCATCCATGTCCCCTTTTAAGCCATCCATGTCATCTTTGGTTGCTCTTTGTAAGAGTGAAATTTGTTGCACTTGGTTCCGTAATTTTGATGTATCATGTTGCAATTCTTCCTCTTCATGAGTCATAGTAAAGCTTTTTGAGGGATTAATAGGTGCATAATTATTTTGTTTGGGATAAATTTTAGAACCAAATAATGATATATATGCTTCAATATTCCCTTTGAATCACTTCAAACTGATTTTTTCAACAAAAAAAGTTGCGCAAAAAAAAAAAAAAAAAAAAAAAAAAACACATTTTTTCTTATTTTTTAGGAGCTTGATATTGAAGCTATTATATCTATATAATTTTAGATCTACAACATCTAAACTTTATTCTTGTGTTAGCCCTCGGAGTATTCTTACCAACCCCACAAGTCAGACCGAGATTGGATTCTTCAAGAAAAAGTTATGCCCAAGCTCACATGATGACTTGATTATTGACTATTTCAGTAGAATGAACTTGTAGGAGTGCCATGTGTCACTGTTTTGACCCGTCGCTCTGAAAATGATACATGAAAAACTATAGTCTGTTCAATTTTATTCGCTTTTTATGAAATTCAAATCTGATGATTGGAGATAAAGTTATGACAATTTTTCTTAGGTCACATATTTGAAATTGAATTTTGGAGTCTGCAAAAACCCTAACTTCCTCGGATCATATCTCTAAAAATATAGCGAACCAAGATATAAAATTCGTACACGAAGTTCACCAATATTTCGGCTCTACACGGTTGAAAGTTCAGATTTTGAAGCCTCGTAGGAAAAAATTATAGAAAAAATGCCAAGAGGACATTTTTGAAGAAGTGAAACCCTAGAATCCAAAGCTCTGATACCAAATGTTATGCAACTAGCTCACAAAATAGAAGAAAAAATAGAAAAACAACTTAAAAATTAGCATTTTCAAGGGGGAAAACTCCTTTACATTAAATGCATAAACAATTATTGGATGATACAAATGATAATACCTCCTTGGTATATATAAAAGTTTAAAGGGTCACAATATAATTAGAGCCTACATAATAATAATAATGTAAGGGCACAACAATAACAATAGTGAGATTCTATGGTGCACACCAATAACAACATGGGAGATACATGGGAACAATAACAATAGGGGGGTACACTAACAATAACAATAAGGGTAATGCACTAGTATTATAGGGACCTAAAATTTGGCATATCAAAAAATAATTGTGGAATTTGTAAGTCTTTATGTTGTTTTACTTCTCTAAGTTTATAATTAATAAAACAAAAAAATACTTTATACTAAATCTATGACTTATAATGGGGCTTAAAACATGCAAGAAACAAAGTATGGAACTACGCCAACAACAGACTTGTTGCAACAAGGCATGAGACTTGGTTTTGAAACCATTTGCACAGTTTATGAGTCACTTCTTGCTATGGTACATTACTATTCTATTGACATTGATGTATATTATTTATTTCAATTTTCATTATTCTCACCATTGTAGATACACTCATTACACTTTATTTTTATGTTTGCAGATGGAAAAAAGATAAATAAGATGAAAACAATTGATGTAATCAACAAAACATTCTTCCAAATAACCCAAGTCATGGAAGTAGATTGAGCACTGACATTAGTTCCAACGAAGAATGATGATCAATTTGGATATCAATGCAACCTATTGTACTTTTTGAAATAATTGTCTATGAAGATCAAACATTTTGTTTAATGTAATGGACACAGTGTTCCCATTGAAAGACAAGGGGTTACCAATAACAATTCTATCTTTTATGACAAAGCGCCTCTTATTGATATATAATAAAACACATTTTAATTTATTTTATTGTGTTATCCAATGTAGTTGTGAAATGTTACACCATTGATTAAATATATGGATGATTAACTATTATAATTAAGAGATGTGAAATCTAATAATATAACAAATTTATCCAAACATCATATACAGATGCACTAATTAAATTTTAATTTATATGAATACTATTATAAGATATATGTTGATTTTCGATGAATAAAAAATTTAAAAAATTACAATAATTGCATTGTCATGGGTCGATGTTTCCAAAAAAGAGAAAATCTCATACAAAAATTTGGTGCATCCATAACATAAAAACACACTGGTGTGTTATGTTATATAAGAGCATCGTAATGACATCATTTTTGCATGACCGATGTCTTTCCGGAAAACAACAACACCGGGGTGTTTAGTTCTTCAAACATCAATATTGTTTGCAATTAACAAACCGATGCATTGTAATTATTAATGCACCAGTGATTTCATAGAACTAACACCCCGGTCCTACAAAATATTATTTCAAGCCCTGGTGCATTATTAAAACTAACAACACCGTTTCTTTTATATCCCTAACGCACCAGTGCGTTTATACAAGAAATATTCATTAACACTGCGGATTTAAAAAAAATTACTGGGACTGCAATTATTTTTTGCATGCCTTGGTGTCGTTCCTTAAAAGAACGCCTTGGGGAATTTTTCATATATGTGTATTGGGAAAGTATACATTTCATGAATTGGTATTCTTTGCACTCAATGCCTCGGTGTTTTTATTTGTGTGCAACTCGATGCTTTCATATTTCCACAAAGAAAACAGAAAAAAAAAACCATCCGCTAAAACCTCCGACCGCCCATATTTTTTCAGTTGTGATGAAAATTCGTTATAATCTCCGCCAAAACATATGGTATCACAAACAAATGTATTAGCAAATGTTTTTTTGACAAATATTTCCAATTTTATAACACTAAAAAGCTCTGTTATAACCTCCACTAGAAGGTATTTTCCTTGTAGCGTGGTCATTTCTATATAATTCCTATCACACAGTTCTTACCTCCACCTAAGTTTCTTAGATTCCACATGCTAGAGTACACTGGCACTGGTGCATATGAACTACAAGACAACGACTCCTGACTCCCATCTTAATTTTTTCACATGATTTTTCTTCATTGGGGTCGCCCCCAATACAACGTGTTGTCTATCTTTGATATTACCCTTCATTGTTCAGAATTGAACCTGTCACATCCCATTAAGAGAGTTCTAGCACATCCTAGAATTGATAAGATAAAATTATACGCAAAAAAATGTAAATTTTTATTTCTGTTGGTTTTCAAAATAATAATAATATATTGTCCTGTGAAGGGTTGCATCCTGTAGGAAAAAATGCTAGATTATGGATATCCTGGAGGTTGGAACTTAGATGGTTGGACCCCTGCCATGGTGATAGCTGGTTGCAACTTACTACAGACCCCAAAATACACATTGAACGTTTCAACTGTAATGGATGCAATAAATAGAGCGTAAATTGTAATGGAGGCCGAACTTGCATTGATGGGATAATTTAATGGAAACACTTAATGACATTTATTCCAAATAGCTAATACTCATCCTATTTGTGAAAATCAACAAAGACTAGAGGGAGCATAACTGTTATCTAACACATGCATTAAAAATCACACTTGCAATGGTTTTCAAGTTATTTTAAATTTTAATATAACACTTGCAGTAGTTTGCAATTATTTCAAAATTGATTCAATTTACCAAAAAATTTATACAAATTTTATTTTATAAATGTCTCCTGCAGTGGACCCCTCCCTTACATTTTTGTCTTCACTCACTGGGGTTACTTGAGTTTTGTAACCTTCTCCACATATCATTATTTGGTCTCCTAAATTTAGCTAAGCTTCAAGAAAGAATCACATTAGCTCAAGTGCCCCTTTGTTAACCATTAGTCAACATAAAAAACAACATAAACTCCTTTTTGCACATTATCCAAGAAATGCAAAACCCCCATTAATACACACACACACACACAAAGATATGCTTTGCTTGATGTATATTAAAAAATAAAAGACTATAAGAATGATTCATTTGATTCATTTGTGAACCTACATATGTACTTATGCGACCTTGGATATCCACTACTTTAACTACATACTATGAAAGATTGAAATCCAGATGGAGTTGAGTTGCAGCTACCAGTCAGACATTGAACTTATTCATAGCCATATTTTTTTACAATATCGAGAAGTTAATTGCAAGTTATTTTTTCTATATATTGACAATAGAGTTGCACTAATTACAATCAAGAAGTGAAAACTTAAGCAAAAGCAATCATGCCAACAAAAGGAAGAGTAGGGTTCATTTTCAACAGATGATATATTCAAACTATGATTCACAACTTTGTGTTGATGTTACCATTATCTCAGTTCTCATCAATCATCAACAACGAAGCCATCCATTCACTTAGCAAACTAAAACTAAGAAACATGGGTAATAAGCTTTGACTTGCAACTTGACTGGACATAGCATGTCAAACCAGGGGTTCATATATTGTTACTCTACACCATTGTGCAAACATAGGCAATAGGGTACCTTTGACACTATGTGTATTATTAATTATACAACAACTATGCAATAGGATTTGGATTGTTGTTAATGTAATCTATTTTTAAACTATTTGTGCATGGTTCGTGCTCAAGTTCATCTGCATTTTTTGTTGAAAAATCTATTTTGAGATTTATGGGTTTGAAAATTGAATATATTGTTTCCAAGTTCTAGGAAGAATAAGAAGATGCATTAAAAAAAAAATTATAGTATGAAATACCCATTGCTTTGATATTAAAATTGCTTGTCAGTTATAGTTAATTGAGCCTTGATGAGATAGACGGATAGTTATATTGACAATGAATGAAACTCTTAACCATGGAAATTCCAAGCCACGTGGGGTTTTATAATGCCTACAATCCAAGGATATGACACTTGTGATTGGAAAAATTCAAATCCAAGGATATGGTAAGTGGGTTTTTAATAGTTTGATATATTGTTTTTGACAACAATATATTATCTACTCATTGAAAATGAAATGTAAAGATAATATATTGTTGTCAATTGAAACATTTTTTTTAAAGATTTTCATTATGGAAGGGTTGTATGGATATATTCCATTCTAATTGAAATTAATACCAGCCCTTCAAATTTGATCACTAGTACTACCCTTGCACTCACTTGTCTCCAGCTCAGACTTCTTCCTTCCAGCACGCCAAGGTGGTTTTCTCTATACCTCTCTAACGGTTTGGGTCAATAATTTAGTTGGCCAACTCTATCTACCTACTCAATCCTAACCTATGTACATCAATATGTATTTATATACATAGGGAGTAACACCCCTTTCCATTAATTATTACTTGGGTTAGTCGTCTTCTCAAAAGGTGGAGCAAATTCTGATCGTGCCCGCCCTCTTAATAAGTATGGCCACTACACTTACCTCCTCAGGTTCATCCCTTGCTTGGGTAACCCTCTTCATTTCCTCAAAAGTGTTGGGGAGCAAGTTATTCCATATGGGGGCCTTAAATTCATCAAAGACATGTGCATTTAAAACACAAGAAACTAAGAATGACAAGAATTTTTATGATATTTACTAACGTTTATTAGAATTGTTGCATGTTTTACATCATTGGAATGACATCTTATCTGTAACTTAATAGACATTTTATTACGGTATATATGTGCACTTTGATATGATGTAATATGATTATGGTTTTGTTTCATATCTTGTAATATTATAAATATAACATAAATATTAAATATTGCGTGAAATAAATAATAACTTTTTATTTTGGATGCTTTTTTTTGCAGAACATAGGTCTTCCAAAAGCTCTAGTTGATCCTGAGATCGATCCATATTATGTTGGGTCTAGTTCAGACATTCGAGACGATGATGATGAGGTAGATGACGACGATGATGACATTGAGGATCATGATAGACGAGATGAGAATGATGATGATGAGAAATTCACTGGTAGTAGCCAGTGATATTGATTATATAGACTCCATCATGGACCACTGTTGATAAATCGTTATGATGCCTCGTTTCATGTTTATTTTCATATGTATTATTTTCACCTGCAATACCATATTGAGTTGTATCATTTTGACCTATATCATTTGGACATGTATTATCTAGGCCTGCATTATGTGTAGTTGATCACGAACCAACAATTGTGTTTATTAATAATATAAAAGTGTCGGTTATAGTTAAAATAATTTATCTTGTTATTTTATTCCAATGTTGTGGTGTGGTATGTAACTATAAGAACCCTGAAAGAGATCTTCTCTGGAAAAATTTATGATGTGACTCTGACCCTGCACTATGTGTAGTTGGTCACGACCAACAATTTTGTTTATTAATAAAATAAAAATAGCGGTTATAGTTAAAAAAATATTGTTAGTTTGTATGAATTTCCATTTCCCTAATAATTCTTTATAAATGGTATGCAATGAAATATTTCAAATGCAATATGAATTTATAATCATATAATTTGTTTAATAGGCGTGATATACTTAACTAATTTAATTGAAATAAAAAATATTAAAATAATAAATGGAAGCTATAAAGGAAGCATCATGAGTTGTTAAAATGGAAGCAAAATGTGGCTCTAAAATTGAAGTAAAATTCGACATTAAATTGGAAGCCATACTAGGAGCTATCATTGGCTCTAAATAGGAAGCTAAATTGGTTGCTTAACAAGAAGCAAAATTGTAGGCTAATTAAGAAGCAAATACCAACACTAAAAGGGAACAAACTCTGGACCTAAAAAATAAGCAAACCTAGGTGTTAAATAGGAACAAAACATTGCAACTAGAAAGAAGCAAACCATGAGGCTAAAAAGGAAGAAATTCTGGACGCAAAAAAGAAAGCAACAATGGAAGCCAAACTAGAAGGACACTAGAAGAAATCTTGGAAGCAAAACTTTCCATTACCTAATAAGCAAAAAAACAAGCAATTTAAGTACCAAATAAAGAAGTAATAATGGAAGCAATATTAGCAACCAAACTTGGCGTCACCTGAGAAGCAAAAACAAAAGAAATTCAAGTAGTAAAAAAATAAATAATAATGGAAGCAATATTAGAAGCCAAACTTGTCATTCCCTAAGAAGCAAACAAAGAAGCCATTCAGGTAGCAAACTGAGAAGTAATAATGGAAGCAATATTAGAAGCAACAAAAGACACTATAATGGAAGGCATATTAGAAGATAAAGAAGATGCCATAATGGAAGAAAATTTAGATGCAAAAAGTGATGCCATATTGGAAGCAAAACTCGAAGCAACAAATGACCTTATAATGGAATCATAACTTGGCATAAATTAGGAAGCCAAAAAAGAAGTTATTTTCGATGCCCTACCAAAAGCAAAATAGGAAGCATAATTGGGAGCAAACATAGAAATACAAATGGACATAACAAAGTGAAGATGCATTGTAGCATTGGGTTTTGTGCTACCAATTGAACCTAATTAATAGTGTCAATTACATTGATTTATGATTCTAATGGCTTGTTTAGTTGTAGTGGTGGTATCGTAGTTGGTGTGAAGTTATAATGCATTGTCAATGGGATATGGGATTGCGTTATAGAGTGGTATCATATCCAAAGGTTCATCATTGGAATGCATGGGCTAGGGTAGCATGCATACTTAATGAATTCCATAGGAAAAGTTTATAGAGGATGCCTGAAAATCATTTGACAAAATTACCTATGAGGGATTAGGGTGAATTCTTAGAAAAATTGAGAAAATTGGGGCTCTGGGAGCAAGGTCCCCACTTTTTATTTTAATTCCAAGATGAATTTAAGATTATAAATGTTGAATTTAGAGTTTACATGCAGATTTATGGAAAATTTGGTAAATTGCCAAAATTGATGGTTGATGAGGGCCAACTTGGTGTGAAAAGAGTGAAATTTATATACATATGTTGAATTAGGTATTTCAAGCTTGAATCAGATCTTCAATTGCTACCTATGAAGACATTTTGAAAAAAATGAACATTTTTTTATTTTAGGGGAATTTTTAATTTAATTTTTTTCATATATAGTGATGTGGAGGCCACATGGATTCCAAGTGTCAAGGGACATGACAATGTCACTACAACATCTAGCAATGGCCTTGCAGTAAGGTCACAAAGGCAAAGGTATAGGTTTGTGGTACATTATGACGAGGTTGGAGGATGATGTGAAAGCTACATCATTGGACTTGATCCAGATTGTATCATTGTATTTTGTTATCCATCTTAATGCTTTTAGAGTGGAAAAAGTGAAGGAATCAAATCACATGACCATTTTAACCGACAGGACCTAGCCTAGGAAATTGGGGACTAAAACCTTCTATGGGTTGCATTTTGAGGCATAAAATGACATTTTTTGGGAAGAAAAACTTTGTTGCTTTATGACACAACAACAGCTGAAAGTCAGCCCTGAGGAGAGATGGTCAACCGTCGTCGTGGCTCTGTCAAACTTCTCTTTGAAACCTCGTTCCTTACTCCACGTGGTCTATTTTATTTTTATTTTTATTTATCAATTTCAAAGAAATTGACAAATAAACGTATTCACAACTTTCGAATCTTATATTATATTCTTGGCATATAAATATTATCCCCGCACCTTATAACTAATGGTTATACCTTTGGACCTTATATTAATACTCCTCGTTTCGTAAACAAAACTTTATAATAGAGCTTTCGAACCGGCCCCACCTATGTATACGTAGCAACAACCAATCAAACGCATGCACCGTACCTTGTTATCGCTCGCGCACTTCGGTTATCGTTCGCGCATCTACAACCAGTGACCGCCGTCCGATGGTCCTTGCCCAGATCAACGGGCCTGAGCAATATCGCTCGGCGTCCTGGTACGGATTGATAACGTGCGATGGCGCAAGTTAACCGGTGGTTTTACGGGGTCCACCTCGCCACGTGTCAACAGATCTATGGAATCGCTCATCGACCGGGGAATACCGCCTATACACCAAAAGCGGTGCGATATGGGAAATCTGCCTACAAAAACTGCTCGCGGTTTTTGTACAGCGATTAACCAGGGTTCCTCGTCGGGTTTGTGTTCTCCTTTGTTTATTCTCCATTTTTTAACTCAGGTCAATCCTCGGCAGGTTTTAAATTAACAATAACGTGATTCTCTTCCGACGACTTTTCTATATAGACCACGCCTACGGGTGGTGTTAAATTCATAGGGTTTTCTCGAATAATTTAAGGGAAACACTAGACAGAGATATGTGGAATTCATACAACCACCATTTGCAATGATTTCGCACCGAACCAGTATACAATCGTTTCTCAATTAAACAATTTCTTCATTAATAAGAATTCAAGACAATTCGATGGCCAATGAAAATTGAAATTATTTAACTGAAAGCAATTGTTAACACACAGAGTTTTATTGCAGAAATATCTGCTCTTCCTCCCTCTCCTTTTCTACTTCCAGAGAATACGATTTATACATATTACAATGTGGCTCTTCGGTTCCTCTGTGAGGACCGTTGTAGAAAATCAACAGCCTAATCAAAATGATTCAACTAACTGAAATATGACAGATAGACTAACTGAACTATTCGACTTCCACTAACTCTAACTAAGCTAAATAATAAATTTAGTTGAGGTATTGACACCTAGCTGTTACAATTCAAGTGATTTCAACCCTCCTAGCCACAACATGTGGAAAAACCCTCCTACATTGTTGGATAGTGCCTAATGCCCCTGCATCAGACTCCCGAGGGAAATTTTCTTCATGGGCTCCTGTCCATGAGCTCTTCCACTCATCTGTCTATCTTCTGCAACATTTCTTCAGTCATCCAAGTGGCATCTTCCTCTGGCTTATCCTTCCATTTAATCAAGTACTAAAAGTACTCTTTTCCTCTGGTCCTTCTGAATGGTCTTTTATCCAATATTTTCTCTGGTTGCAATGGCTGTGCTGGAGGTAGCTGCTCTCTCCACTCAATATGTTCCTTGTCTGCTTCTCTTTCTTCTGTACCATCATCCTCATACTTGTACAAACCTGCAACATTAAAAATGGGAGATATTCCAACATCAGGAGGTAATTCAATCTCATAAGAATTTTTAGAAAACTTCCTAAGTATCTTGCATGGCCCAATATTTTTGAACTTTAATTTATTGTACTGCTTCTTTAGGAATCTCTCCTTTCTCAAGTGTGCCAAAAACTGATCTCCTACTTCAAAATGAACTTATTTTCTACTCAAGTCTACTCTGGTTTTATATCTGATGTTGCTGCCTTGTAGTTGTTGTTTCGCTTGTTCATGTATGGCCTGGATCTCTGAAGCAAATTCCTCACCATCTGCACTTCTCAGTTCTGCCTTTCCCATATCTCTTAACTCTGATATTCCTCTGGGGTGCATTCCATAAACAATGTGGAATGGAATCTACCCTGTGCTCCTATTTGGTGAGTCATTATATGCATATTCTGCCTGGGGAAAAATATTATCCCACTGCTTGGGATGTTCTCCTGCAAGACATCTCAACAAATTTCCCAGATTCCTATTCACTACCTCAGATTGTCCATCAATCTGAGGATGATAAGCTGAGCTGAAACTCAGTTTGGTACCAAGTTTCTTCCACAATGTCCTCCAAAAGTGCCCCACAAATCTGGTGTCTCCGTCCGAAACAATACTCCTGGGCAGCCCATGCAATCTAACAACTTCTTTGAAGAACAAGTTAGCAACATGGGTGGCATCATTAGTTTTATAACATGGAATAAAATGTGCCATTTTGGAGAATCTATCCACCACAACAAATACTACATCATTTCCTCCCTGAGTCTTGGGAAATCCTATAACAAAATCCATACTCACCATGTCCCAAGGCCTGTCTGGAATAGGCAAGGGAGTGTACAATCCTGCATTCTGGCTCTTTCCTTTGGAATATTGACAAATCTTGCAATTCTTTACAAAATTGTCCACTTCTGCTCTCATCTTGGGCTAGAAATAAAAGTGAATCAATTGCTCATAAGTCTTATCAGTACCAAAGTGTCCAGCAACTCCACCACTATGCTTCTCTTTGATCAAATTTTCTCTCATGGAACATTTTGGTACACACAGTTGGCTTCTTCTGAATAGTAAGTCCTCCTGCAAGAAATAATCCAGCCACTGGCTTATATCTATTAAAATAGGGTTACTACATGCCTCAAATGCTTCTTTAAAATCTGGATTTGTTTTATACAATTCTTTCAGAAAATCAAATCCTACAACTTCAAAATTTTTTTCTTGAACAAGCATGTGCCTCCTACTCAAAGCATCAACTACTTTATTGGCTTGGCCACTTATATGTTTCAAAAAAAAATTAAAAATTTGGAGATACTCAATGCATTTAGCATGCTTATGTTTCAATTTGGGCTGTTGTACAATATACTGCAAAGCATGATTGTCAGTATATAATACAAACTCCCTGGACATTAAATAGTGTCTCCATTTCTTCAGTGCCTGGACAATTGCATAGAATTCCTTCTCATAAGAGGAATAATTTCTTCTGGTGTCATTCAGCTTCTCACTAAAATATGCCACAGGCCTATCATCCTGACTCAACACAGCTCCAATGGCCTCCCCATTGGCATCACATTTTACTTGAAATGGTTTAGTAAAATCAGGTAGAATCAAAACAGGCTTTTCTGTTATCTTTTGCTTCAGCAGCTTAAAATTTCTTTCTGCTTCAGTAGTCCACTTAAATGGCTGTCTTCTCTTCTTTATTGTCTCAATTATGGGTGCATTAATCTTACTGAATTTTTTTATAAACTTTCTGTAAAAACTGGCAAGTCCATGGAAACTTCTTACCTCAAAGACATTCCTGGGTGAAGGCCACTCCACAATTGCCTTAACCTTTTCTGGGTCCATCTTCAATCCTTGTGCAGAAAAAAAAAACCCAAAATACACCAAATCTTCCTTCATGAATGAGAATTTCCTCAGATTTATCAGCAGCTTCTGTTGGTGCAGCTTCTTCAATACATGATTAAGATGCCTTAAATGCTCTTCTTTAGTTCTGCTGAAAACTAATATATCATCCAGATATACTATCACAAATTTACCAATGAATTCTTTCAATACTTCATTCATAAGTCTCATAAAAGTGCTAGGTGCATTTGAGAATCCAAAAGGCATTACCATCCATTCATACAGTCTTTCATTTGTTTTAAAGGCAGTTTTCCACTCATCACCCTCTCTTATTCTAATATGATGGTATCCACTCTTCAAATCTATCTTTGAGAAATATTTAGCACCACTCAAACAGTCCATTAAGTCCTCAACTATGGGCAAAGGGAATCTGTACCTAATTGTGATCTTATTGATTGATCTGGAATTAGTACACATCCTCCAGCCTCCATCTTTCTTTGGGCTCAAAACTGCTGGTACTGCACATGGACTCAGACTTTCTCTGATCAGTCCTTTGTCCACTAACTCCTATACTTATCTCCTGATTTCCTCCTTTTCCTTGGGATTCCTTCTGTAGGCTGCCTTATTTGGAATATTTGAACCAGGGATAAAATCTATCTGATGGCTGATCTTTCTCACAGGTGGCAGCTCATCAGGTAAATCATCCACAACAATGTCACAGTAATCATCTAACATCTCTTGTATCTCTACTGGTAAATCAGAAATATTTGTAGAAGTAAGAACTACTTTAGGTTTTCAAACTAAAGAAAAACTTACCTCTTCTTCTTCTATCTGCTGTAGATATTCCTTCCCGCTCAGCAACAAGGTCTTTGGATTAATCACTCCGCTGGATGGCTCCCCTTCTTCCATGGGAATCAACGTATGATGTACCCCATCTTTGAAGAACTTGTAAGTGTTCTTCTTGCCATCATGCACTGATGCTCTGTCAAACTGCGAAGGCCTACCCAGAAGTATATGACACACATCCATGGGCATTACATCACATAGGACCTTATCTTTATATTTTCCCATTTGCAGCTCTATCTCACACTGTTCTTTCACAACTAGCTGATGTCCTTTATGCAACCAAGACACCCTGTAGGGAGTTGGATACTCCCTTGTCTTCAACTTCAACTTCTCTATTACCTCAGTGGAAACCAGATTGTCTGTGTTGTCATTATCAATGACTAGCTGGCAGCACTTCCCTTGGACTTTGCATATGCTCCTAAACAAAGTCTTCCTTTGTGCAGGCTCAGTGACTTCTTTGGCTTGTTTCAATAGGACCTTATTCACCACCAAGGATTCTCCCCTCTCTGGAAGAATTTCTTCTTCAATCTCTGCTTCTTCTCCAGCCTGGGCAACAACAACATTCCTTGGACCAGCGCCCACATTCTCTGGACATTCATAGTTCTTGTGTCCCACTTGCTGACATCTATAACACCTCAATTCTCTACCTTTGCCTCTGTCTCTGCCTCCTCTTCCTCTTCCTCTATAAGAACCATTTCTTCCCCTTGCATCATCCTCTGTAGTTGCATTCTGAGGCGAGATACTGTTAGCTCCATCCCTGGGTGTAGCAGGATTTCCTCTACCACCCTGACTTCCCTTTCCACGGAAAGTACCTCTCTTCTTGGAAGACTGTTTCCTCAGGAGTTTCTCCTCTACTTTCAAGGCCATCTAGTAGGCATCTTCCACTGTCTTAGGAGACAGGAGACCAATCTCATCTTGGATCTCCAGTTTGAGACCATTCACATATCTGGAAATCTTCTCAGGTGTGTCTTGAAATTGCCCAGCCCTTATGCTTACTCTGTAGAATTCCTCTGTGTATTCCTTTACTGTCAGCAACCTCTGTCTCAGGTTCTGCGTTTTCTTGTACAATGTCAGCTAGTAATCACCAGGCAAGAATTTACCTTTTAATTTAGCCATCATTCTGGTCCAGCTCTTGATAGGTTGCTTGCCAACTCTCCTCCTCTCTGTCTACACTCCATCCCACCAAAGTGCAGCATGTCTCTTCAGCTTTTTTACTGCAAACTCGAACTTCTTATCTTCACTTATTTCTTCATAATCGAAGCACTTGTTCATTTCATTAATCCAGTCCACTAGTTCTTCTGGATTTAGTCCCCCTGCATAACTCGACACTTCAATTCTGGGCTTAACTGTAGACCCCAGAACAGTTCTAAGGAGCCTCATGTCAGGAGGAATCTCAACATTTTCTTCTACTTCCTCTATTTTAGGTTCACTAATGTCTTCCGGATCTCTGGGCTGTCTTCGCTCCATGGCATCCATTCTAGCCTCGACCCTCTGCAACATCCCCAACACCTCTGCGTTGGCAATGAGCATCCTTCTGCCAACAACTCTACCAACTCGGACTGCCATGTCAGCAAAAACAACTTCATACTTCGCTCCGATACCACAAATGACGCAACAACGCTGAGCCCTGAGGAGAGTCGGTCAACCGTCGTCATGGCTCTGTCTTCTCTTCTCTTTCCCCCACGTGGTCTATTTATTTTTATTTATCAATTTCAAAGAAATTTACAAATAAAATTATACACAGCTCTCGAATGTTTATATTATATTTCTCGGCTTATACATATATCTCCGAACATTATAACCAATGGTTAACCCTTCACGCTTTACATATATACCCAACGCGCTGTTTAACAAATACTATGTAATAAACCTTCGGACCTTATATTAATACTCCACGCTTTGGAAAAAAAACTTTGTAATAGAGCTTTCGCTCCGGGCCCACCTATATATATGTATCAATAACCAATCAAACGAGTACACCGTACCTCTTTTATCGTCCGTGCACCTTGGTTATCATTCGTGCATCTCCATCAGCCGAACACCGTCTGATGGCCCTTTCCCAGATCAATGGCTCTGAGCAATATCGCTTGACGTCCTGGTCTGATTGATAACGTGCAATGGCACAGGTTAACCGGTGGTTTTACGGGGTCCGCCTCACCACGTGTCAACATATCTATGGAATCGCTCGTCGACCGGGGAATATCGCCTATACACCAAAAGCGGTGCGATATGGGCAATCCACCTAGAAAATTTGCTCGCGGTTTTTGTACAGCGATTAACCAGGGTTCCTCGTCGGGTTTGCGTTCTCCTTCGTTTATTCTTCGTTTGTTAACTCAGGTCAATCCTCGGCAGGTTTTCAATTAACAATAACGCGATTCTCTTCCGACGACTTTTCTATATAGACCATGCCTGCGGGTGGTGTTAAATTCACAGGGTTTGCTCAAATAATTTAAGGGAAACACCAGACAGAGATATGTGGCATTCATACAACCACCATTTGCAACGATTTCGCACCGAACCAGTATACAATCGTTTCTCAATCAAACAATTTCTTCATTAATAAGAATTCAAGACAATTCGATGGCCAATTAAAATTGAAATTATTTAACTGGAAGCAATTGTTAACACACAAATTTTTATTGCAGAAATATCTACTCTTCCTCCCTCTCCTTTTCTACATCCAGAGAATACAATTTATACATATTACAATGTGGCTCTTCAGTTCCTCTGTGAGGACCATTGTAGAAAATCAACAGCCTAATTAAAATGATTCAACTAACTGAAATATGACAGATAGACTAACTGAACTATTCGACTTCTACTAACTCTAACTAAGCTAAATAATACAGTCAGCTGAGGTATTAACACCTAGCTATTACAATTCAAGTGATTTCGAACCCTCCTAGCCACAACATGTGGACAAACCCTCCTACATTGCTAGCTAGTGCCTAATGCCCCTGCATCAAAATTCCTAACACCATTGTCAGTTATAAATACATTACAGTATGAAGAATGATATTTGTGGATGAGTACAGTAGCTATGTCAGAAATGACCTATTAGATAGGTAGAAAAGTATTGTACTGTCACGTCCTTTTCAGATTCCCAAATCTTATCTTCGTGATCTTCTGGAGGTTGAAGAAAACTGATTAGTTCAAAAGGATTGGTGTCCGGATCTGATTGTTGATGAAAATCATTATATTCCATTTGGGTTCCATCATTACTTGGGACAAGCTGTCTTGCACTGATTTCTTGAATGACGAACCAATGAGTATGACCACATCTCCTTATTGCATTTAAAAAGGTGATATCTTCTAATTCGATGAGATCTATGAGGTGTTTATACAAGACCCTTGTTTGAAGCATGTCGGGCTCTGAGAATCCATAAATCTTTAATCGGGTTAGCTGATAAGGCATTGTGAGAAGACCGTTGAGTCCATAGATTTTCCACCAGCTTAAAAACCATTATGGGAAAGTATCTTCTTCTTTCATCCTTTCTATCGACCAATATTCATAGCTGAAATCAAATTGTAGATGATAGAATAAATTGGATGAGATATTTTCTAAATTCATCATTTGGAAAAAGGCAGACCTTTGTCTTTCAGTTTCATAAATAGTTCTTCTTAGAGGATTATTGAACTGTCTAATTGTGAGCCTGCATTTCCCGATTCTGTTATCATCTTCATAATAGATATCATAAGAATTTTTTCTAATATGGAACAAATAATCAAGTTCTTCGATGGCCAAATCATTTTCAACCTCTTGATCTTCCCAAGTCCAAAGATTGGGAATGTCTTCTCTCCATCGTATTTCCTTTAACGGGTACCAATATTCATCATGGTCTAGGAGACTGACATTACTTATATTTTTATATCTAACCCATCCTTGAGTGGTTTCTATCTTAACATAATCTTCATTCCCTCTTATGAAGTTGTAGGATAAGGAATGAATAGAATTTTTCTCCAAAAATTCTCGAGATAACATATCAACAAAAGAATTTTTATGACCAGTGATGAACGCGATTTAAAAATTATATTGACTGAGTGTCATGATCCATCTTACCATTGCAGCATCATCAAAGTTGCATTTATGAATGGAAAACTTCAATTCTTGACAAACAGTCTTTACTAAAAACTTTGTATAGATCACAAAGTCTTTGACTTTTTCAATTCCTAAGGAGACTGCTCTGAGTTCTTTCATTAAACTTGCCCAATTCATCTGCAAAGGAGACCACAAACCTGATGCATATTGACATATTTCATAACTGTCTTTTTTGAGCTCTGGATTTTCTTGACATAAGACTGCATCCCATCCTATGTTGCTGGCATCAGTTATGACAATCTTCTTTCATTGCTCTTGTATGGGACAAAGAGGATGGATGTATCCGATCCTTTATTTTATTCTTTTTACTGCATTTGTACATTCTTTTGTCCAAGGAATTATATCCTTTTGTAGCCTTCTATTCAAGATTTTTCTTTCCTATGCACAATGCGGTATAAACTTTGAAACATAGTTTAGACTACCCAGAAATATCTGTAATTGAGTCTTATCTAAAATCATGTCAGGGAAAGAATCAATGAAATTTAAACTTCTTTGGATTACTTCAAATGATCCAAACTGAATATTGTAACCCAAGAAATCTATCATTGTTTTAAACAATTTCATTTCTGATTCAGATAGAACAATTCCCTTTTCTTTGACTCTTTGATGAAAAAGCTTCAAATGCTTAATATGAGAGGGAATGTCTTCTGAATGTACATGTATATCATCAATATACTTCTTAATAAAATCTTCCATTCCTTCAAATGTTTCATCCATTATTCTCTAGAAAGTTGATGGAGCATTGATCAATCCAAAAGGCATAATGTTCCATTCATAATGTCCTTCTGGAACGGAAAAAGAAGTCTTCCACCTGTCTGACTCTTTAATTCCTATCTACCAAAAACCATATTTTAAATTGAAATTCAAAAATATCTTGGATTTAAAGATTTGAGATAAAATCGTGGAAGACTTAGGATGCGGATAAGCATCATAATCTAACAAGTCATTCAGAGGCTTGTAGTTTACAACCAACCTTGGCTTACCTCTTTCTATCTTAGAATGTTTTTTCACATAGAAGGCAAAGCAGGCAATGGGGCTCTTGCTTTTCCCGGTTATCTTTTTCTTCTAAATATCATTTATTTCTTTTTTGCATAGAGCCATCTATTCTTGATTCATGGGAATGGCTTTAGATCTTCTGAGCTTTCCATTGAAATCCTTTTTTAGTGGAAATTCTACTTCTTTCTTGTGAATATGCCAAAAGGCATTTGGATCATCTAAACAACATTCTAAAAATCTATTCTTGATGCTGGAAATTTCCTTTTCAAATTTTCCTTGATTCAAATTCTCGTCAACTTTGAGGATTTATTTTTTCTTTTCCATTTTTGCAAGAATATTTTCTAACCTCTCAATTCTTTTTATCATATTTGGAGAATTTGAATTTATAAATGGAAAAAATATTCGTCTTCCTTCCAGTTCCAAAAAATAGCTGAAACTATTTTTCCTTTTATCATACCTGGCTCCATGTTTCTGAAAGTTCTGGAAGAAAGGAGTTCCAAGATACATTGCACAATCCATACCTGGAACTATCAGACAAAAAAAATTTATTCCAACTGTGTCAGTAAGAAAAATTTCAATGGAAGCTTCAGAGGAAGTTAGGATCTCTCCAATGGCTGTATTGACTCTGGAACAGCTGGTTGGTCTTCTTAAATGGGCTTCCACAACCGTTTCATTGACAATGTTCAATCTTGAGCCAGTGTTCAAGAGAACTTTCCAATGCTCATGCCTTGAGCCAATCCTGACTCTCATCTTTATCCATTACATTACATCTCCATTCAATGCATTGCATCCCAGACCTGTTCTTTCTTCATCTTCTCCTTCACGAGATGCTGGTTCTTCAATTTTTATCCCTTGGTACGGCTTCTGATGATAGATGTAATTCTGTGTTTTTTTTGAGGTAGAGGATTGTACTACTGAGTAATTGTGCTTTTGACAGTCCTGATGGCTTTCCACGTATAGTATTCTGCTTTCTTTCACAGTTTTCCTCAATTCTTTAATGGCTTGGTGAACACTGGGTAAACTTTGAGGCAAGTCATCTCCAAACTCTTCTTGCCTAAACTGTCTGGTCAGAGAATTGATTGAAAATAATGATTCTGGAAGAATGTATCCTTTCTGGGGATTATTCTGCTTTAGAGTGGTCTGTTTCAACTGATTCATCAAAAGTTCTTTATACATGCCCTTTAGTTGTGGATCAGTTGCAGCCATCATCTGGGTGAATAAGTTTCTTGTAGCTTCTTCAGGATCAGGACCCCTCATCATATTCAATCTCTGGCATGTACACATATCAGGGTCACTATAGTTACATTTATTTTAAAATCATTCTCTACAAAGAGGCTCAGTACAAAATTCATCATCTGAACTAGTAGAAGCGGAATCTGAATCAAACATATTTACATCATCAGAATCTGTTTCTTCACTAGTTATTTCTTCACAACTATTGGGAAGATTCATGCAATTGAATTTTCCTGATTTATTTCTATAGTAACCTTTTTTCTTCCCTTTGTCTGGTTTATCATTCTTTTTTAGATCGGGGCAGTTGGGAGAAATGTGACCTTTCTTTTGACAATGGAAGCAACATACTTCTTTCTTTCTTGGGAAGAGCTTAGTTTTCTTATATTCTTTGTGTTTCTTATGGTGCTTTTATTTTATGTCTACAAAATTCTTTGAAGCATGCTTTCTTCTATGTGACTTCGTCCCCTCAAAATTTTTAGGATGAGAAAGGTGCCATAGCTTGCATAATTTATGATAACCATGTGGCTTCTTTGGATTATTTGCAACTTTAGCAATCTTCATCTGTGAACACAATTCAACAATTATTGTCATTACAGCTTGTCTAATCACACCAAATTTGTAGTCACCAATTCAGCCAGGAAGTTTGGTAACTAGTGCTGAAGAAACCCAAAGTGGAAGAGAGGATACAAAAATTTCTTTCCATTTTGGTTCTAGAATTAAATCTGCGGACAAAGTATGCAATCTGTTTAGAAATTCATTGAAGTATTCATCAAAATGCTGCATATTTGTGAGCTTCATTGCAACCAAAGTAATCCCAATAACTCATTGTTGATTTGTGGAAATCTTATGAAGTTAACTATGATTCCATACAATAGACATCCAATCATGTTGTTTACAGGCATAGTAGTCTGGGGGTCCGTGTATGTAGTGCCATTTGCATTCTTTACTTGAGAATTTTCCCAAGTATTCAGTAACGTGGGATCCTTTATGGTTTCAGCTCGTAACCATGAGTCTAAGGATCCTTCCAATCCACCACTTATTCTTCTAGTGGAATTGACTGGTCCAATGTCATCTTCCAAATAAGTCCTGTAACATACTAACATGGAATTCATGACTGAAATAATTTCAGCTTGTGTACAATTGTCTATGTTCCATGAGTAAGTGGAAGAGGCCACCCAATCCTTATGATATTGTTCTTTCATAAGATCTCTTCTATATGGGGCAAGTGACCAGGTGGAATTCCAGGATGATCTGGAAGAATTTTTATTCACAGAGAATTCTTCTGGGATCTGAAAATAATCCTTATCTTGAGATGAAAAGCTATGAATACATTCCTCAAGATTCTCAAGGGATGGATTATCAATATCAAACTTGTTTATACCAGTATCTTCACTATCTTTCTCCTTTTCAAACCATTATTATTCTGTAGGTTTCTTTTCTTTAACTTGTTGTTTTTTGATCCATTCAGTGTAAGATGAACTTAAGGTAGGATTATAGGATGATCTTGCTAAAGAGGAACTCAGATTTAGATGGCCAAAGAAACTTGGAGCTACAAAAGTTGAGAAAGTAAATGGAGTACTGGGGTTTGGAAATATTATTTCCTCAGGTTTTCTGATCAGTTTAGAAACTGAGGAGGATACTGAATATGGTAGATGGGCATAAGGTTCACTAAACAAAGTAGTGGATTTATAGGTATCTGCAGGAGACTTCTTTTTCAAACTATCAAGAGAGTTTGACATGGTCCATACTTGTTTCTTTATAATATCAAGGTTATAGTTTACCTTGACAATCTATTTTCCATGTACAATTGCTGCATCAGTAATCTTCTTTTTAGTAGATAAGTTGAGCTTATCTATACACTCGGCTAGGTGTCTGTCATTATTTGCAAGAGTTTCTATATTCTTATTCAGACACACTGTCGCATAATCTTGTTTTTGTAGCATCCTTTGCATCATTTATTTCAAGGTGCTATCCATTTCTTCTATGGATTTATGCTGATTTCTCAAAAAAATTTCTAAACTGGATAAAGCCGGATTTGTCCAGTTGGAAGCAAAGACAAATTATTTTAAAGAAATATTTACATCGTCCACCTAGATAGGGAATAACTTGTAGACTTTCCCATTTTGTTGGCGAATCAAAAAAATTTTCCATGGAGGAAAATCTGTGTCGCTTTGGTAGATCTGCCCATCAAAGAGTTCCCACTTGTGTTTATGTGGAGGGTTAGATCTTAACATATTAACTTGTAAATTCATACAGATTTCTTTCACTAGTTTTTCTCCTCTTGCTCTTATCAGCTGTAGATTTCTAGGCAGGTTTGGTTTGGACAACATACCGTGTATTTTAGGGGAAAACACAGGTAAACTTAGAGGAGATGGAATACAAACTTCATTTGCTTCCATTTTTTCTTGGATAAATTCTTCTTTATTTTCTATCCTTTTTTGTTTTTCTTGATTAGCAAAACTTTTTCTCAGGGATTCTTCTATTTGGTTGGAAGAAGGGTAATACCTTTCATAGAAGGAAATCCATTGATTAGTAGCTGCCATCCATTTCTTCCATTCATCATTATTTCGGCTGTTGAATTCTTTCATTTTAGATTTTGGAATCAGCTTTAATTCTTCAACATACCGATTTTCGGCTTTATGTGTAAAAATGTCCTAGTTGAACATCTTTTTCTTCCATGCATCATTGGGATCATAAGGCCCAATACCTCTGTAGATCTTGAGGAAGCTAATGATTTCGTTATCCTATGGTATCTCAACATATTTGGGTATTTTATTCACAGGATTCTTTCTATATAAAGGGATCTCTGAAGGGTCAATGAATCCTAAACCTTTGGAGCTATTTTTCCCAATTGATTGTAAATGATTTCTTCATGGATGCTGAAGAATCGTGTCCTAGTGTGATATTCTGTGATCTTAATTTTTTCTGGAACAAAAGTAATCATATTCACCCTATTCCTGTATTCCTTGGTATCACCATGAGGAGTAGGTGGCTGTGAGGAGAATTGACAGTAGGTTTTTGAATAGTGGGGATGATCACAAACTGCTGGTAGGGGAGAACTAAAAGAAGCAACTTGAGAAAACATTTGATGATTGGAATTTTTTAATATTTTAGGGTCTATACTGAGAGATATGGGAGTATTTGTAGTATTTAAAATGGATCCACCATGCTCAGCATGTGACTCTGATAATCTGGTATGGACAGACCCATCACGAGTAGTGAAAACAACAGAAGATGTTACAGGAGATGGTTTTGATGGTTTGCTGATTGAATCCCAATGGGTTACCCATTTTGCAGGAGGTTTTAACTCTATCTGTGGAATCATTTGTGGGGCAATCATGTTCATCCCATAATCATGAGTTATGAGGGTGGTAAACTCATACTGAGAGGAAACAACTTTAACTATTGAAGGGGTAGTTTTCTTGTAGAACTTTACCACTGATGACCACCAAATAGCAATATTTTTTCTATCATCATCAAAATCATCATATCCATGAGTTTTCAGACCCAACATCAATCAGTTGACAGCATTAGGATTTGTCAATGCGATGGAGAAATCTGGAGTACAGGACCAAGAGGCTGGTCCATATGCAAGGGTTCCTTGACATCCCCCAATGAGAGCTTTAGGAAAAATTCTCCATCTTCTATCAAAGACACAGGAAAAGAAGGCGACATCCTGACCTTTTTTAGGCAAAGGTTGTATCCCAATTTGCACATGACCAAAGTGTGCAAAGTTGTAGCCAAGTTTTCTAGCAGCATCAAACTCAGGCTGGTTTATGATATTTAATGAGTGAAGGATGTTCTTGTTGGAGGTTGTTTGTAAAACTTCTTCTTTGGTTTTATACCTCCAAAACTATATTGTATCCAACAGACTTAATTTTTTATAAACATTCTTAGCATCTATTTTAAGTAAATACCATGAGTCTGGCAAGATGGGCTTCGAGAATAAATTCACAGATCTTTCTTGAATTACAGATGCATTTGAAGTAGACTGTTGTCTTTCTAAAGTGGAATATTCACGTTCTTTTAACAATTCTTCAAAAGACTTAGAACCAAATTTATGTCTAGAACTAGAGGAAGGTCTAGATTCCATACTGAAAAAATATGACAGCAAGAAGAAATATATGTATATAGCGGAAGACTTAATAAAATTATGTAGTTTCAGAGTAAAGACAGAATTTTTCAAAATGTTGTGTACCAGTTATATCAGAAATATGTTTGCAAACAAAGCAGGTTTCGCGGCTCCTCCTGGGAAGAAGTTCTAATATCCTAGTATTCAAACGCCTTCGATGCCATCCTCGGCTTAACAGGCAACAGACATTATCGATACTCAAACAAACTCATATGTTCCCAACAATATGCTCAAACAAAATGCAACATGGCTCTGATACCATTTTATTGCTGATGAAAAATGGCGATTACAAACACTCAAAAGATCTCTAGTATCCACTGTGAGAGACTAGAGATCTTTTGAGTGTTTGTAATTGCCAGTTTTCATCAGCAATAAAATGGTATTAGAGCCATGTTGCATTTCATTTGAGCATATTGTTGGGAACATATAAGTTTGTTTGAGTCTCGATAATGTTTGTTGCCTGTGGTGGCAACGCACTGGGGGCATCTCACGTCGCCGATGGTATTGTTGGAGATCTTTAACATCCATATACTCAACCTCCCATTGGTTATGGTTTCCCTCAGGGAGGGGCTAGCTCCTCTAGAAGTTATCCCCCTCCGGACAACATGTATCTAAGACAAAGCACATTTTCCCCATTGCATCATCCGATGCCAGGGCCTGCGGTTGATCAACCTGTTTACCCCTATTTTTCTCAACCCTCTTACTATCCATATCAACAGCCTGGTACTCGAGCCCCTCTGGAATTAGCACCCCAACCTCCTATTCCTTCTCAGTCTATGCCGCAGTAGCCACCTCCCCCTTTGAGTCAGGTGTATGCGCAGTAGAGTGCAAAATATCTTCCAATCTCTAAGAAAAAGAGGAAAGGAAACCAAAATCAACCAACACAAGGTAATCTAGGGCATCAACCTAATCCGCCAAACACTAACAACCAACAACAGGGCACTTAGCCCAAGTAGTACAGGCCTCTTCATATGAATAAACATTATTCTTGTTGTGGTGTGCATGGCCATTATACTCACGATTGTTCCCTTTTAACCCAAATGTGTCAGTTGTGGGAAGCACACGCAACATCTAGATGACAAAAATCCTTAGTTTCGGATCCTACAAATACTGCACTTGTTCAATCAGTTACTTTTACTGATCCCTTCCCTCAACAAGGGTATGTGGCTACCCAACCCCCTCAAGGTCAGGCCGCCCCTCAAACCTCTCCATTTTTTCCCTCTAATTACCAGATTATAATGATAAATTCTGACGTGGTTAATACCACAGATGTCAACCTTCAAACTCGGTCGTGCCAATATGGAAAGCCACCTGCTTCCTCTGCAACCAAGCCTCAAATCACTGCTTCCACAGAGTTTAGTTCAACACCGAATGTCCCTTTATAGATCCCTCAAACACTTTTAGAGGTCCTTCCCAAGATCCCCAAAGGGATGTTACATTGAGAAACTGCTTCCTCGAAAGACGCTGATAACTACATCATAATAGATGACTTAGCACAATGTTT
The DNA here is from genome assembly GCA_034641835.2 of Pinus albicaulis. Classification (NCBI taxonomy): domain Eukaryota; kingdom Viridiplantae; phylum Streptophyta; class Pinopsida; order Pinales; family Pinaceae; genus Pinus; species Pinus albicaulis. The sequence goes on along the minus strand of CM076572.1, from coordinate 1,097,980,760 downwards.
GGTCAATTTAGTGTATCCTAAATTGCTGCATTTAATTTGTCAATCCGGGAATCGTAAGCTGATGAAGTGCGGCGCACTATATGTGCAAGATAACCTATTTCTTAACTTTTGTCGTTTTTGGTCTTTCTAAGGTGAAATGGAAATTCTAAAATGAAAACAAGTTTGGTTATATTTGTTCAAGGAAGTGATATCCCCTATAATGATTTACCAACTTGAAAATTTAAAAGCAAATTGAAAATTACAATGACAAGACTTGAAAGAAAGTAAAAGTGTACTGCTGAAATGAAAAGGTGCTGCTAATCTAATGAATCAAAACAGTAAACTAGTGAACATGAAAACCAAACTATTCTTGCTGCCAACTAAACACAAAAGAAACTATGCTTATGGAAATTCAAAATTGCAACAAAATAAATCTAAATCA